>CAESWR010000982.1:257670-270466 GCA_903171835.1 Mullus surmuletus
AATGGAGTATGCTCAGGGCACTGAAGTGTCTAACAGGGAAAAATAAAAATGTGAATATAATCAAAATGCCCAAATCCTTCATATCTTGTGGATTTAGTCTGATTAAATTCTGCTTTACAGGTGCGTGATTTTCAAAGCAATGCTCCACACCAGGGATTTATCGCTGGCCAATGCAAGAAACTTCCCCAGAGGATAAATAATGTAGACGTACATCTGCAGCAGATAAATAATAAAGCGCACATCCCTTTGTTTCCTCCTCTCTTCCTTTTTTTGCACACACAACCTTTTCCCTCCCTCCCTCCCTTCCCGTCTTTTGCCACCTCTCCTCCCCTCGCACGGTCTCATAGGTCAGTGAACACAACCAAAGTACAAATGTGATGCACCTCGAATGGCCCGGCCACCCGTCTGTGCATATTCTCTCCTGCTCGAGTCACATGTGGCAGCACAGCGGGGCGGAATAAACTATAGCTGAGTCTAATGCAATCTAATAAAAGCGTCCCTTTGGTTTTATACGCTGATCAAAACTGCAAAGGTCACCGGTCTCCGCAATATAACGTTGTCATTGTAAACACAGTGAGCGGATGTGAACATAATGTTTAATTACAGGAGGGGTTTTCTATTTGGTGAATACACAAATTGAGGCCATACCGTGGATAAATGTCAACTCTCGAGCAATTAAATAAGCAGGATAGATGAGAGCGCTGTAACATCATGTCTTTGCAGATTGCCCCTCTGCCGAAGCACCGTCAGATTCCCTGGAATGCAGCCATCCAGGAAATGAGACATGTACGGGACAAACTTTCGGCCGTCTCACCTGTCATCGAGCAGCTCGTCTCTGCGATGCACCCATCACGGTCCTCGGATGTCTCCTAAAACCGGTTTCTGTTCGCGAAAAAGTTGCCGTGACCAACTTTTGATGGTTCGTCTAATGGGGGTTTTGCTTGACTCCATTCTGTCAACAAAAACTCTCCGGCTATCATTTTGATCGGGGCGTCATTAAGTCTGACAGTAGCTGACTACATCGGTAGCGAACAGAATGGGCTCCATTAAAACGAAATGATGACTCACGTTGGCTTTCAGACTCTGAGAAGTCATCACTCGGCAACGCGGGTCTCCGCACCGCTATGGCAACAACATAGGCCTAAGAATCTGTCTCTAGGGGAACACCCGGTCCAACGTGTTTTCTCTTCTATTCCCTCAACTGCGAACATTAACACTCTTTATTTAGCAAAAGCACCTCGTGAGATCATAGCAGGTCGATAGTGGCAGTCGGCACAGGTCACTGGAGAGATTAAAGACCAAGCATCTGACTAAAAGCAATTTTATTGACTGTGATGCCATTATGCATGACAATAAACCTGACATCACGCTGTCTACTCTGCTTTATCTTCATCCTTGTTATTGGTTCTTGGTCATATGGGGCAGATCCATTTAACAAACAAAAAAGCTGGTCTATGTTCTTAGTTTTAGTTTGTTTGGTTTCAGCAACATTGGCCCAAAATAAGAAATTCCAACATATTTTTATCCATGCTAATTTTGTGCATGACACCAATCTGCTTAATTGAGTATAACCTTGCTTCAATGGAAGAACAAACATACGAACTAATATACAGCCAGCTTCCTCTGAAGCCTTTTTGATTTATTTGAAATAGTTCTTTGAAGCATAAAAGAAGAATGGTGCACAAGATTTTAATTAAAGCCTCCACCAAGGCCATATTGTTTGCTGTCATTTTCACCACAGAGAGCAAAGACTCCTTCCTACTTGAAAATATTTTTTAAAACACAGACATTACAAAAAAGTCCAATGATGTACTTTCCATACTGCAAATACTATACTTACCTCCACAAAAGGACATTTGCTCCAATGTGGAGTCTGTGGAGGGAAACATACTGGATGGATTCTTGTGTGAAGAAGAAATCCATCACAGAAATCCTTTAATTATAATCTAATAGTATGTATAATACATCTACAAATCCACAATATGAGTTACTTCTGAGATCGATTAATTACGTATAATGCCAAGGTAAAGGATGTGAAATAACTGAGAACGTGTGCATGAACATTTAGGTGGAAAATAAATGATTGCATTTAATTAAACAGTCGCGAATATGAAGGGAGACATAGCCGCAGAGGTGCGTCTTGTGAGGATTTATGACAAGAACAAAAGAGTGGGAGGCACACACTAAATTAGGGACAGCGACTCTGAGAAGAAAAGAAGAAAGGACAGCAGATGAAAAAAAAAATAAAATAAAAAAAAAGATATGAAAGCAGAGACTGAAATAAAAGGAATTATGGAGGCAACAAAGCAGCGGTGTTACAAAACCGTATCTGTGCAGTTGTGGCCTTCAGCAGCGATGAGACTCTAATAGGTATATTGGATAAGTCTGGAAAAGCACGCACAACGACAGACCGGCATGCTGCTAAAAAAGAAAATCATTGCAATTACATTAGAGGATCCAGCAGTCCCTCTTCCAGTGCTCAGAAACCCCCTATGTTCTCGAAGCAAACACTCACCCTGAGGTGTCCTCCAACATTTAGTTTAACCTTTCTTTACGATGGTTGAGGGAACTCGACACCCCGTCTGACGCTGTGAACTGACAAACAAATGTACTCAGAGTGAGGAGGATTCCAGCGCTGGGACATTCCTCCTCTTTCAAACGCAAAACAACCACTGTAAAACAGCGGGATGCAGAATGCGCCTGTTTGCTCGCTGCTGCCTGCTTGCTACTTGCGATTTATCACTGAATGGAGATTCAAGCTGTCGCAGCTCGATTCTTTGCTTCATTTTTTTCTTATAGCAGAGCCTAGTCTGTGCCATGTGACCCGAAGGATATCATGTGCTGCTCCGGGAGGCCGCGAGGCACCAGTGAAAGGTTGCATTATTAAAAGATAGTAGTGGTGCCAGTCTCGAGATTTGGCCTTAGTGACATGAGAGTCCTCATCAATGAGTTGATGAAGTGTAAAATGACATTTTCCGCATGATTGCGCCTCCCAATTTACCACTGTCTTCTGGCAAAACCTCCAAATCCCTCCCTCACTCACACAGCAGCGCAGTGACTGTTCTGAGGCTGGTCTGTCAAGTTTTGGATTCGTCAGCTTTTTTTTTCAAAAATAGACGTGGTGTGCCAATTATGTTGAGGTGGCGATGGTGTAGGCCCAAAAATGCAAGAGCGTACAATAGGAAGTGATTGATCAGCTTTTAATGGCTGGATGCTACTTCCAAGGCCAAGTATCATTCAGCAATTTGTGGGTTGCAGGGAAATTTGTAAACCCATCACTATCTACTGACTAGGACTGACACATCAATCAAACTAATTGTCCAAGTCACAATTCTGGCACTTCCCAGTGACAATAAGCATGAGAAAATGATTCCCCTATTGGGAAATAAAAGGAATATGTAATGTTGACACTGACTGCAAAAATGGAGCATTGTGTGAGTACTTGTGTATCGTATGCATAAGGATTAGAAAAGAGTTATCTTTTCCTATTCCCTCTTATTTTTAATGGTTGACATGGTCGAAAATGGTTGTGCATGGAACATCACAGGTCACAAAAGTCAGGCACTCATGGCTGGCTTTTGTGCTGCAGAAATGTACTATTGTACAGCAGGAGATACTTGTACATTGTGCAAAGTGTACAATTGCATTCATCAGGAATGAAATGAGTCTTTCAAACCAACACAGGCGCTAGCAGGCTATACCCTGAAATGTGCTGGAATCTGACAAGATGCCTCTCGGCTTGCAAAAACGAACAATCACCGGCTACAGATGGGGTATCTCTTTGTCTGCCATTGTTTGAAATCAGGGACCACTTGGGTTTGGTGTCTTCTGAACGTGCGCCATGATGAATTTTTACAAGAAACGAGCCAGCAGCAGGGCTGTTCGGCTGACTTATAGCCTAGTGCTGACGGTGTCACCCAACGGACAGAGGAGAGAGAATCTATGGTGGCCAGCTGTCCAACTGGCAAACATTCAGCTGTGTGTGTTGTTTTAGGCAGGGGGGGGGCGCGGGTAGATTTTATGGACACTGGCAGGGTATCGCACGCTTTCGGGTGAGACAATACCAATGGTTTCCCCACCACTAATTTCTTCAGATGAGAAACACGCACGCAGGCATGCATGTGCGCACACAAAATAGCCAAGATTGCATTAAGCTTCCTCTCTGTGTATCCTACTGGGTCCACCTATTTTGTCTTGCACAGCATTATTACTCACACACACACCAGCCCAATTATGAGCCATTAATCGTGATATTGATGTTGTGGCCAGACTTTGGTTTTAACAATCCCTTCACATTTTTCATTTAATAAACACCATAACAAATCTCTGTGTGCACATACAAACACCCCAACTGTTCATGTGTATATGTGAGACGATGCTCATGCTTTGTCGTCATGTGTGTAAGGGTGTACGTGTGTGTGTGTGTAGGCATGCGGTGGTGTGCTGCTCTCCATTTTAATGGCAATTCCGACAGAGCCTTTCCCATCTTGCTGTCACCATGGCAACCGAGCGAGTAAGCGGCCACGTTTGTCCCGGGGGCCCTGGCCTTCTTTTGCGTGCCACAGCTGCACACGCACACACACACACACACACGCACACACACACAAGCAGACCAAGGCATGCATGTCAGACCTGAAGAAACCTTCCTTATTAATAAATTAAACCCACAAAACAAACATTTACTTCTCAACGCAAACACACACACACACACACACTCACACACACCCACTGCTGTGTAGCGTATGCGCTCACAGCACCACCCCTCCACCCTCCCACCCTCTCACTACAGGGCTCTCCCGAAAAATCATTCCCACAATCCTCCCCTTCCTCCAAACCATAGCTTGGGATTTCCCAATTAAATACTAAAAAGGGTTTTCCCTACTGTTTCCGCCCATGAATGAAATCCTTTCTCCCACGTTGCGAGCGGCACTAAATTAAATGAGGTATTAGCATGATCTTTGCATCAGCTGAAGCGGACTGACCAGTCAATGGGCGGGCGGGAATGAAAAATGAACACTCAGCCCTCTGATGTTTAATTCACACAGTTTATAGATTCAAGAGCTGGACGCCGATGATGACTAATCAACGTCTGCATCAGTTCAGATTGCACTCCAGCCCACCTCCGCCCAGGCCAAAGCTCAGTCTCGGTTTCTTCTGAGGGCCATTGGCCTGAAAAATATCAGCAAGAATCGATATGAGCCCTGCAGCCGGAACCTGGAGCAGCCAACTATGGAGACCACTCTAATGACGGTGGCACTCATCACCTCTTGAGACCCTCGAACCATGACGGCGGTCGTTTAACCCTGGCTTTGTCAATAAAATAACACCGTTCTGTGAGGATGCAGCCTGTAATCTCTGTTGGGTCTCTCTAACAATATAACAAAACGTGTTGTTGATGTTTTTGAGTCACTGGATTGTTGCAAAATTCATGTATTCATATAACGCACATCCAATTAACAAATATTCAAGCTACATTTCATTATGTAGATTCAACATCCTATTACCATAACAGCAGCAAACAAGGTTCGCCAACATTAGCTTGTTAGGAAAACAATAGACCCCTCTTGATAAATCTTTTATTTGTTTTCATTACTCTGCACTGACAAGGAGGATATCTTCATTCTTTCCCCTCTCCCCAAATCCTACGCAGGATATTAATGAATTGTTTATCGCCTGCGTCGTGGCAAAATATTGCTCAGCAGAAGTGGGTCACGCACTAATATTCCACGTTGACACCATCAAAGTTAGTATCTGTTCTACTAAATGGGCTGCATTTCAGACAGAGTCCCACACCAGTGCTCAGTCGAGTGCGATTGTTATGTTAATCACGGTAGCAACAAATAAAATGCATAACTTAATATCTCGCTGTGCCATTCTTTTTGCCATGAGGGGGCCACTCAGTGAAAACATATGGTAAAAGAAAATATATCACAAGGTGGGAAGCAGTCACTGATATTGAGGTCTTTTGATGACATAATTACATGCAATTTAATGTATTATAAATGGCACATTTAGCCACGTTTAATTACGTTATATCAATGCATTCAAATCAAACAGCCATGTGGCGTGTTGGATGACATAACGTAGGGCTGCACGATTGTGACCAAAATAATAGTCACAATTTTTTTGGATCAATATTGATATCACGATTATTGATCACGATTATTCATTCATGAAAAGAGATATGCACTTTAATAATGCCAAAGCAAGTTCCTGTATCCTATGATATAGCATAATTGTGAATAAAGAATACCTGAATGTGTGAGATTATGAACAGTATCTTTATATGTCACTTCCACTTCTCGTTCGCCCCGTAGTTGGCTTATTGTAAGTTGAGGAAGTGCTTCATTTGAAGTGCAGTAGAGCCAAGCCAACATGCATTTCAAATGTCAATATTGTGTGTGATTATACGCATATCATCGTGGCGGCTAAATATCGCGATTCCGATTAAATGTGATCAATTGTGCAGCCCTAACAAAACATTGACTTCTTAACACTACGTCAGAGGAGCCCACCACCCATGCAGCTGGGAAGAATATGACATTTGGTCATGCATCCAGTGTAAATAGCAGAGTTAAATCAATATGGCTCCAGCAGAGGATCATTATCATCATTTATGCCACAAAGATTTATTTATTTTGGACCAATTAAATATTAAGATCAAAAAGCTTTACGTGTGTTTAATCAACTTGCAGTGTATAGTCCACACACTGTCTGATTTATTAACCCTATAGATTACAGACAGCAACATTTAAAGACATGGAAAGCAGCATTGTTTCACATATCAGTACTGGTGAACAACACATCTGTCTGCTTATCAATGCATCATGAAAACTGCAACGCAGTGGCACAGATTCCAAACAATTACCACGTTCCATTGATGCAAGACACCTCATTTGTGGCACAGTAAATCATTTTGGAACACGTCTGAAGTGGGTCAGGTTAAAATCCCTGCCGGGGCTCCTGGTGGTATCTCTGGCTTATCTAAGCTAGCAGACTTTCTGGATCAACAACCCAGAACCTACTAGAGCAGAACGCATCACACACTCACTCTCCTAGTCTAGATAGTCTATGTGTGGTTCTCTCTGCTGCTTGGTGTGCATCTATCTGCCTATCTATCTGGACGTGCAGCTGGCAAACAGACGGTGTTGCTGTGCAGAGATAGGCAGCTTGCAAAAAAAAAAGTATCTTTGCTGACGCTAATGAAAAAAAAGCCTTAAGTACAACTCTGAATCATCCAATGCACTGTATAGAGTGACTGTGCATTAAGCAACGTCCATTTTTTAAGGCAAAATTGAGTTCAGTCGTGAGCATCGCTGAGCATAGATGATTGACATTGTGCAGCTTTTTTTTTGTTTCACTTTTTGCTGAATATTCAGGGTAATTTTCTGAATCGAAACAAGACAAATTTAGCAGGTGTGAGATAATTGGATGATGACGCTACCCCTTCTCTGCGTTTTCTTTCACTCTCCTGCCCTGTAGCAGCTTCTCCCCATGTGTTGTGTTATTCTATGCAGTCTGTAAGTATTTATATTAAAAACATGAGGGACAATTGGGGAAATGCTGAGAGGAAGTGTGTTAAAACCAGAGTAACATCTGAAAGGCAGTGACCTCTACTGGTTGCCCTCTGATGGTGCAAATATATCATGGTGACACCTGACTGGGTTACTATTGATCACACTTTAGTGATGGCGGTAATTAATCTAATCAGTCAGTCACATGTTCACAATATTTTCCAGCTGCACTCAGAGGTCTTCGTTAAAATATAAACAAAGGAAACCTGACACAAGGCCATCGATTTCAGGGATAATTTCCCAGTCATTTTCAAGTATCTCTTTAGATGCAATTTAAAATAAAAAAATTGCAAACATGCCATTTGCACAGGTATTAGACAGAAATTAGATGAATTCACTGATTGACAAACTTAGATTTAAAAAGAGGCTAACTTATTTGTGGCAAAACAAACAATATAGATGACTTCCACCACCGTCACAACTAATGATGACGATTTATTTAATGATTATTCTCTATATTAGGCAAGTTTGAGAAGAATTAATCAATGCAATTTATTTTTTTGGGGGGAGGGGCAACAACTCCGAAATCAACTCAGCTGTGTCTTGATTAGTTGCAGCTGGGACTCTGACGTCATCAAACTACTTGCACGCCCCGGTGAGGACGAAGACGTGAGGGTTTTAATGACGAAAGTGTCAATTGTCTAAGATATGAAGAAAAAAAAAGCTAAAGGGCAGAATTGGGTCTCAGGAGTGAGGCGGAGGTTTCTCAACAAAAACAAACGTCAGACCAATTTTTTTTCGAGGAAGCGCGAAACCGAAGATGACTTAATATTCGTTTAGCTAATTAGCTCTCGGAAAAACTCCCGCCTACAGCCAATTAACGCCAAAGGAAGAGGACCGAGATGATGTAGCAGTTAGCAGGTGATTCGTTAGCAGAACTTATAACAAACTTATCAAATGTACTCACTTGAAGACGAGACGTTTGTTGACGCTGCGTCAGAAGCTGCTGCTCCGCGGTGACCACGTGCTCTCCTCTCATCTCCGTGCGCGGGAAACTAACAACGTGTGTCGGTTAATGGCGGCCTGTTGACTGTGTTACACCGCGTGAGGTTGTTTGTGTTGCCTTCATCTGATGCCTGAACCACCTCCAGGGGACGATAATCATGTTCGTTCACATATTATCTGTCCTCCTGAAACACCTCTAGACCTCAGGAATTGTCTAGTGTCTTTATAAATCCTCAAGATGGCAGTATACTACACTTTAAAGGCTTCATCATAGTTCCCACAGAGTAGATTATTTACATTGGGCTCTACAGTAGGACCTAAAATAAGTTTGATAAACAGCATATGCCTGTACGTTTCCATCTCCAATATTAGAGTAAAGAAAGCGTTATTGTCATTAAAGCACAGCAACAACGAGATTGGAGGTGCCACTCACCGGGTGTACAATAAACAAAGAAAAGCAAAACAATTGACAATAGGACGACAACAATTGACAGTAATTGGGCAGCAATCAATGAATAAATATTAGATATTAAAATATGAGTGATCTAGTAAAATGAAGCTTTCTAAGATGTATGTGTAACAAAACAAGTATATACACATTGCACCATGGGTAGCTTTAAATAAAGTGAGTCTTGTGCAGGTACGATTGTTGAGGCTGATGTTGCATGCGAGTTGTGATTAGACCTATTTTAATGTTTTTATACTTTGATATTGTCCATTAATTTGAATATGTGTATCTTTGTTCTAGAACAGTCAACCAGCAATGAGGATTGCAGCACTGGATCGCAAGTTGATTTCAAGGAAAGCAAGTTGATTTAGGACGATTGTTGTGATCCGAAGCAAAATTCAGTGACAGGTTTCCTACTGCTTGGATGTGATCGTTGGAGGCTTCTCAGACGTGTGGGTCTGGCGTGCGAGCGAGCTGGGATTGCAGAGGCCGCGCGTGTGATGACCATTTAAGGTCAGTACCTAGACCTGAAGAGCAGCCCCGGAATAACTGGCATACCATGCAATATGATAACCATGAACAACGTGAAGTGTCAGAACGGGAGGGGAGGCAGACAGGCTGAGAAGAAACACTGCAAGTGTTGATGTCTAAATTCGTGATGGGCTGGAATGTGAAACATCTAGGCACTTAAAATGACTGAGCATGTGACATTTTTTGGTGGAATTCACATTCAGTTATTGAATCATTTCCTGTTTAGTTTTATTTGTCATGTGCACCTAGTTCCGTTATTCTTCATTGCATTGTCTTCATTCTCTATAATGCTTGTTTAGCAGTTAGAGACAAACGTCCGATTCGAGTCTGTATCAACACTGTAACACTGCACCTCTGCGGTGGATTTAGTTGGCAAAGAACAGCTTGCAAATATTGTGTTCTTGCATCCCTTTCTGCAGCTCTCCACCATCTATCCTCAGGCTGCTCACGTTTGAAGGTTCTTCCACAGGAGTCTGGGAGAAAAACATGTTCTTGTCTTTGGGGACGGAGAGAAAGCAAACAAGGAGATGGGGATTAAAGAGAGCGGCGGTTAAGGAGAGACTTAGAAGAATATGAAAGGAGGAGGCGAAAAGATGTCGGCAAAATAGGAAAGTCAGTAGTAGCGTAAAAGATAGGACTGGAGGGAGAAAGAAGAAAAAGCTGGAAGTGTTCCCAGGTCACTGCTGATGATTTAGAATCCAAGAGGTTATAGATAAGCTGGTATTTCCCATCTGTACTTAAGTAGAGATGGAAGAAAAACTCACTCTTATTTTCAGTCTCCACTCTCATGTCTGACAGTACGGTGCCTCCAACTGGTTCGGAGTGTGGAATACTAGCAGCTATCTTGCCCAGTAACGTGTAAACTTGATCCTTTGGCGTATGCAGAATATGCCACACAGTGTAAAGTCAATGTTCGCCTTTTTTAACTTTTATTTTTCCCAGACTGCACAGCACCACCTACTGGTAACGCCATGTAGCGGATTTCAACCCCCATTGAAAATGTGACGGCACTGCCTAAATCTGGGAGGCAAGCTTTGAATCTCCACCAGTTCTCACACCACAACGTTGAATCTTGAGCTTTTAGCATATGCAGAATCTGCCACAATGAGTGGATATTCAATGTTCGTGATTTTGTGATATTTAAAAAAAAATTCCCAGACTGCCTAACACCACCCACTGGTATCGCCACATAGCGGATTTCAACCACCATTGAACATGTGGCGGCACTGCCTAAATCTGGGAGGCAAGCTCTGATTCTCCACGATATTCCACACCACGACATCTGTCAATTATTTTCTATAATAGGCCCATTTACGGCAGCCCGATCTTGATTATTTATTTTATTTTATTTAATGTGTTTGGGAGAGATTCAGCTTCCTATCTGCCTCTTTAAATGAAACCCTGCTCGGTCTCTGAGGGGAAAGGTTGCTCTCGGGGTTGACGCCTGAGCGAGGCAGGTTAGCCGCTCCTTTCATTATGGTGTAACTCCCCTCGGGCTTCATTTCTCACCATCTATCTGCTGCGCATTCGCATCCTCCTTCCCTCTATCCTTCCATCCCTCCATCCCGCGCTCTTCATCTTGGGCCGGTCCTCTGTGCTCACGTCTCGTACACGCTTCTGTCGTGTCTCCTCACCTCGTTCTCCTCACGAGCGCTATTATAAATCCCCGCATCATCACCTGCACAAACACAAGTGACCTCTCCCCCTCCCTCCCTCGCTCCCTCCCTTTCTTCCTCCCTCTCTGTCTTTCTCTCCTCTCTCGCTCACAGGCGCACAAACATGCTGGCTGCCGTCCTCCCTCGCTGGTAGAGCCGGTCGATGCTGAAGTGGCGGCAGCAGCTGTTCCGGCACACGCCGTAAAGGAAGGAGGAAAAAAAAAAAGAAAGAGGAGGAGGGAAAGAGGAAGAGAGGAGGCGGTGGACGCAGCTCTGTCAAAACCGGACGGCGGCGGGAGGAGGGAAGGAGGAAGCGGCGAGGTGGAGGACGTGTGTTGCAGCCATGTCAGACACACCTTTGCAGAGCAACGGCACGGCGACGGCACCGTGAGTAAACGCTCCCCCCCCCCATCTTCATTTCCCTCCATCTGCCTTTACCTCCATCCCTCTGTCGCTCCTGCTCAGTCGCCCGCATCCCTCCATCTCGCTCCCCCGCCATCTGACGGGGGTTGTCATGGGAACGGGAGCCCCGTCATGGTGAGGCTGCTGCTCAGTCATGACTGGAGAGGAGACACGCGGTACACGATGTACACTCCTCCCTCGCCTCCCCTCTCCTCTCATCCCTCTTTTCTACACTCACTTGCACACACTCTCCCATCTCGCTGCAACCCTTCTTGCCTTTTGCCCTATTTTTCTCTTTCTGTCACTCTCTGTCTGTGTCACAATTGGCCCTTCCTTTTCCTCTCACTCGCCCTCTCCTGAAGACTGCATTTTTCACCGTTCTGTGTGTGTGTGTGTGTGTGTATGTGTGTGTGTAGTGTGTGTGTAGTGTGTAGTGTGACAGTTTTGTAGCATAGTCAGTGTGGAGATTGCAGGCTTGGTCCAGCCTCAGTGTGTCAGCACAGTCCGCCATGCTGCAGACGCCTTCTTGCTGTGTGCCTGTGTGTGTTTCCATGTGTTTCTCTTCATGGAAAAAAAGGGGGCAAATATAGAAATATCAATATTGAAATGTCACTCTCATTTCTGAATTTATTGATGATTGGGATTCGATTTTATTGAAACCTGCATTACATCCCTGACCAAGATTGCCAAAAAGATGTGTTACAGACATGTAATGTGTGTTTGTGTGTGTGTGGCTTAGGTTGCAGTATTGATTCCAAAATTTTGGCTGCTCCAATGCTGCCTGTCAAGTATTTGATGTTGCTTCCCGCAAGTACTAGAAACCCATGATGTAAGCAGACCCATCAATCAACTGTATTTCAGGGCAAAAAGTCCACCCAGGGATGCTGGATATTTGCCCTGCAGGAAACAAGCACATTGAGATGATGGTGTGAAAAAAGCACATTTCAAAAAGTAAGAGATATATCCTGCACTAATTTTATCCTCTTATATAAAAAGTGCCACAAATTATGTCCTTGGAAAGATTTTTTGCATTTGTGCCCCATTTTGACAGCAAATGTAGAAAAAAAAGTTAGGATGGCATGTAAAAAGCTGCTGCAGCACAGATACTTCTGAGTGAGCTGTCGAGGTGCATTTGAGAAAATATAGATTCCTATTGACAACATTTTGAAATATATGATATGTATATATATTTTTTTTTAATAACATGGCGGTCGAACTCTGTTACTCTATTGCAGATAGGT
>CAESWR010000982.1:312344-331333 GCA_903171835.1 Mullus surmuletus
AAAAAACACACTCGATGCATTTTTAATATAACTGCAGCTGAGATGTAAGAGAAAGGTGCAGAGCCACAAAAGTAGCAGAGCATCAAACCAACACCCTGACACCTAAAGCCCAACTTCATTTGCGTGCTTCGAATTTTCCTGTGCTGAATTTTCACTCTGCATCTAGTAGCTGTTGCCAAGCAACTCGCACTTCTTTGTAGCGCACTTTTTGTGCTCACCGTGGGATGGACGCCGGATGTAATTAGGTGTTGGGTGTTTTCACTGCTCACCAGTGCCAGATAAAATGCAGCAAAGGCTTCTAGAGGTGTCGACAAAGTATCTGAGTATTAAAGTAAAACATTAGAGTAATATTTGTAAATACTTGTATTAAAGCATAATATTTTAGCGGATGATGAAGGAAATGGTTGTTTTTTCTGATTTGCACTCTGATTTGCTGATTGATGATAACTATAGTAAAGAATAATGCTCTAACATGCCACCAAAGCTACCAAAGTAAATCAGGGGATTTCAGCAAAACAAACGTTTATTGACCCCATTTCCTCGTCCATTTTAATCATGTTGATTGATTTTCTGCATGTTGCTGACCGAAAGAACACCAAAGGGATTCATTGGGAATTCATGCGCCAAGAAACCCTCTGAACATTTTCGCAAAGATTCATTTTTAGTAAATCTCTGACTTGACAGCTTGGTTGTATGCTTTGCAGCTGGCTTACACAGAAGTGTATAAGACAGGCATACAAAAGCCACCTGGCCAGCAAGGAGGCGAAAGCAGCATCAAAGGAGCATGAGAATTCCAAAGCTTCGCCTTTTTTTTTCATCACGGTGTCTGTTACGGACTGGGTGGAGGGTTCAGTTGCTGCGATAAATTTCCTTTCGGATTTGATTGGTACAGGGTAAACAAGCCAGCTCATTGTTTCGTTTTGTCACAATTAGAAGTTGCGCGACGATTCTGGAAATGACGAAGCCGCAAAACCTGCCAATTCAGTCGGAATGTTTGCCAATTCCACCGCCCAGGCCCAGGGACACAAAAAAATCACAGCCAGCACTCCAAATTGATTAGATAGTCAATGACAGGAGGTGCTTGCCACATACTGTATGTCCCATTGAGACAGTCTGTGTAGCTCAAGGTCTCTGAGTGTTTGTGTTTGTCCGTGTGTGTGCGCGTGCGTGTGTGTGTGTTTGGAAGCGCATTTTCCGTCCCCGCCCATCTCAGCACCATGGAGTACAAGAACATTGACAGGAACAACAAAGTTATCAATGATGTCTTCTTCCTCCAAACCTCACCCTCTTCCCAGAACACACACACAGACACAGGTTATATAAGAGCCGTCTGGTTTGATAGTGCTGAAGCTCACTAAGCCAAGCGTGCACAGGAGGTGGAAACGGGAACCAGGTTCTAAAGGAGAGCAAGGACCAGAGCAAATGACGTGATGACAAGAGACAATGGGTGCAAGGAGAGATAAAGGGCGGTGCAGGTGTGTGTGCGGGTCCGGGCAGCAGGGGGTTAGTCGGAGCGGTAAATGCAAGGCGTGCGAGGAAAACGCAAGGGAGGGAGGGAGGGAGGTAGAGGATGCTGGTAGGAAGTCTGTTCAGCCTCACAGAGCTTGAAGTGTTGTTGACATTAACAGCCCGATGGCCTTTCAATGGCCGATCTGTTGATGGGCCTCAACTGGCTGCCTTCCAGGGAGAGACTGATACCCCCACCTCGCGTTATTGGATGTAATTTCAAACATTACAGACATATATTTGATGTAATTGCATTGATTGGCCAGCGTGGCATGGTTGGAGTTGTATTACACTGTGAATGTGCAATGTAAAATGTGTCAGCTGACTGTGAGTGTGCTACATGAATAGGAACGAAAACATGTGGCCAGTGTTTGTCACCCAGGAAAATGTGTCACATGAGCGCCCCGCGGGCCGGCCTAGACTCAAACTAGAAAATGATTTTCTTAGTATTTTAAACAAAGCCTCTACATGTTTGTGCATGTCTGGATACAGTGGAATTTTAAGTAGTTCTTGGAGAGTCAGTGACACTTCGTGGCTATTTCTGTTTTAGCCCATGGGAGTGGCTGACAGCACAAAGTGATGAGGAGATGCAGCATGGTCTGTCTCTGTCCAGCGTAGTTCTTTCTTTGGAAAACTGCAAATATGTTGTCATGATGCTGTCAGGAATGAGCAAATTTCAACAAACAAAGACCAAAATATCATAATCTTGAACACATCTAATAAGAATATGTTTTTCTTCAAATACAAACTAGACAGTCAGTCAGTCAAAGAAAGAAGTTGTGTTAATTCCATCCATGCTTGTTGACATTTTTTTGTCCAGGCTGCGGGAAAGAGATTTCCTCGTTCCCTGTTGAGCCTTCAAAGATTCCACATGCTTGGCGGTACACCAAGGCAAACTATTCGAATTATCGTAAATAATTGCGATGTGGGACGCCACAGGTTTGGATGAAAGTCTGGGAATGAATCCTCAACACCACCCAGTCAGGCAAAAAAATGTTGCTTTGAAAATGAAAAATCTCTGAATGAATGATTTTCTTTTTCTTGGTCGCATTCCAGCGTAGAAAAGCATTCTGTCCAGTGTTTTGGTATTCGTGTTCCAGAGAGGAAGAGAACTGGAGGGATGCAGGAAACGCAACAATGCGCGCCGGCCATGTGATGACCACCGTTGCGCAACCCCCGCCACCCACTATTGTCCTCAACATCCATGTGCCATTGTTGAGCGATGCCACAGAAGTCATTGATTTGACACAAAGCAAAGTGCAAACCACCTGCTAACACAAATATGGTGTTTACAACAAACACGGCCAGGATGAAATACCTGAAACATGATTATGAGAGACACTTTTGAGCAGAACGTTCCAAAGATTTCGAGACCGGGGAGAACTGACTTTCCTTCTTTTCTTCTCTACAAGATCATTTATCGACATTTATCTTAATCTGTGGTTCTGGGAAGTCAGGAGGGAGGCTGACCTCACGTGTCTACCGCTCATCTGCCAACACAGTGATATTTTTTGGTGGTCAAAACACATGTCTCCGCACATGTGTTCTTATCACATTCCAGAGCCGAGAGAAAAATCCCGGAATTCCATTGGTGTTAAGATGTCACAGAACGTGTAAATGGTGTTCAGGGAGGCGGCATCATCTGTGTGGGTGTCTCTTATCAGGGAAATACCCTCATTCACGAGGTGGATCCTTAAAGTCAGGGCCATTTTTAGGAAATGAGGTCATTTTGTCTGATGCTGCTTGAGAGGTTGATTTTGATTCAAATAGCAAACAGCAAAAATCCCAAAACTGAAAGCAGCCAAGACCATATTTAAGAAGCAGATTGTCAGAGAATGTTTTTACATTTTTGTTTGACAAATCACTTGGAAATGGTTGTCATGGTTTTATGCCAAAAGAGAACTAATAGATGATAGATAAATCTGTCTCTGTCTATAGTCAAGGGTTCATAAGTTGACTGACCTCAGAAAAACTCCTAAGAAAAAACCTAAGTGAGTGAAAGAACAGGGCATTTTTTGAATATGAAACACGGCAAAGTTGCTTTATTTGGTTTCACTTCAGTTCAAAGTTGCCATTGTGTAATCCCTGTCTGCTCTGCTACCGATGACGGCCTCATTGCTTCTCAGAAGTTTGATGTTTCACCATCTGTTGTGGCTGGGAAATGATTCACAGCTACTGAATAACGGAGGATGTGTCCATAAAAAGTGTGTCTGCTCCGAGTTGTCCGGTGCTCGAGGCCAAATCTGCAAAGAGTACGAATGTCTTTTATTTCATTGGGGAGTGGCGGACAGATTTGTGGACCACGAGAATATTCTCAGTGCAGACCTCCAGGGTGTCTCTCTTCCGACCATAAAGCCCGAGGTTGCTCTCTTGGCCGGATGAATACGGGCAGGATGGTGCAGAGAGAATTTTTGGAGGTGAAAAATAAGGAAACTAGTGTTAGAACAAATCTTAAAATGTGGATTTACAATGACTTAATCAAGATTTTTCTCCTCTTCGGGTGGGTTCTCAAAAACGGATACATCTTGGACTATATATAGGTTAGGAGGAATTGGGCCGAATCATTTTCCATCCCTCGTTTTCCTGGACTGTGTGCCGTACAGATAGGAGAAAAAAATGAAAAATGAGATAATAAAGGCTCAGCTCAGGCACGACTGCTATCACAAGCTGTTTTCTTCCTGTGTGGAGCCTCCTTCCTCTCACTAAATTCTGCAGGCTAATGAGCTAGTTTCCTGAAATAGACAGGTGATTAACGCTGGTCTGCTCGGTACAAGGCGGCGTGGGGCCAGTTAATGCTGTGAGCTGGGGAGAGGTCAACCCTTAGACAAGGACCGTTTTAAACGTGCTCCGTTTCATGACTGCACAACCTCGCTCACGTTCGACCCCAGAGACATGCATCGTCATGCAGCGCAAGCGAGATGCTAGAATCAGGGCTAGAATTGGTCGTTCAGCTGCTGCCGAAGACAACCATGCCGGTGACGGATAATAAGGTCAGGCTCAGTTCCTAATAAGTTCAGCGTATCAGTAGTCTTGTTAGCCATTGTAATGCACTTTATTTGACAGGAAGTAATTGTATTCACATTCGTAACTGGCAAGGGGGATAAAACATTTGAGTTCAAGACACTGAATACTACAGAACTTTTAAACTCCTCAATCTCAATATCTAAGGCTTCTTTACGGTCTTTGTTTGTGTTCATCGTAAAGCAGTTTTTCTAAGGGATGTTCCGATGCAACTTTTTCACCTCCGATACGATACCGATATTGCAGCCTTGAGTATCTGCCGATACCAATTTTGATCCGATACAAGATCAGCACAAATCATACATACTTTTATTACTTATTTTGTTGTATGGAATGTTGGAAAAGGCTTGATCAAGTGATATTACTCAAACAGAGAACAACAGTCAGCAACAGTAGGTAGATAAATTAGAAGACCCTGAAAAATAACCTGAAAAAATCTGAAAAAAAACAACAACAATATATCGGACCAATATCAGTATTCGATTGGAACACCCCTAGCAGTATAAATGTATTATCGATACATTCAAAGACGGAGATCAGTGCAAATATTGCTCATTCTAGTCCCTGTGTTGGTTCTTCACTTTTCTGTAGCTGATGTGAGTGTCCGTGTGATGTTCAAATTTCGCAGTGCAAACTATTTTTGTCCACAGACGATGGATGTAATTAATGTGCGCTGACGTCTAGAGGTGCACCATTTGGCAGATGTTTTGCTAGCCTCTATCCAGTGACTGTTTCATACCAGAGTCACTAATCTAATTCCGTACCAAACAAGCACCAGTGGACTGGTTCATTTTAGGCGGCACCTACGTCAAACTGCTCATTCGAGCTAATTGATCGCTGCCTGTGGCATGAACCTCCATGATGATTTAGACTGAACAAAAAGCGTTTCAGAACCTTTAAACAAATAAGTCAGTGTTGAATAGTGATAAATGAGGATAAACCAACTGACAGTAAGTAGGCAAAACTGCTAAAAATAAGCTTTGCTTGTATCTAACTCCCCCTCTTCTGATTCCCGTTGATGCTAATGGCCTCTTTTTGAATCCAAAAGTAAAGCTTACATGTCAGCTTCTCAGGCTACAAATCTCCATTATGTTCGGAACCTTTGGCCCACTGGCCTGATCGCCAGTGGGCCTCAGTGTGTGGTCTCGCCATTGAAAGTCCTGTGGGACAAAATTCTAAAGCAGGCTGATTCATGCGGGGAAGGGATTACAATTATGTGCTCGGTGGCTTTTTTCTTTGCTCACAAAAAAAAAAAATCATGCACAAACAAAGAAACTCAGCAATCACTGTATTTTTACTTAACAGAGGACTTGCTGTCATTTTATCATCATCGTGTAGTGTATAGAAACGGCTGCGGTGGTATGATTAAATTCCATCACTGTGTGTCCACGCACCAGATATTCTCCCTGTTCTCCTGTGAACATGTTTAATTCAATTCTAGTGCGCAATCTAAGGTTTAAGGTTAAAGCCGTCTTGGTTAGAGCTGGATGAAATCTCTGGGAAAACAATGCAAATCAATGTAATGTCCTCTGAAGAGGTGAAGAAACAGCTGCGTGAGCGATGTGATATGAAACAAAGGCAATGATAACTGACGGCTTGTACTGTGTCCTGCTGGTTTGAACAGCAGGACAAGAGCTGGACTCTTGCGTAACCAGCCAAGCCTGAGGAGAAGGAAGGGGTTGGAATGCTATACCAGAGGCTGGCGCATTTTCTTCATCCGTCCATATATGGATAATCACTGACTTTTCAAATCTGACCAAAGCTGTCATTCAAGATGATGTTTTCTTTTAAGTTTTTGGATAGTTTTTGCTTCTTGTTACAGTCTGCATAGCTTTGGGTATGTGGTGTAATGCACAGAAAACATCTTTTTTTTTTTGCCAAATAGGGTCATGCAGGGTGAACTGTATTTTACTGTGTTTCTGCAGACTTGAATGACTCACTTTGCATTAATAGTTTGATAATACACACGATGATAGAGCGCAGTTTCCTTGGGCATCCCGCCCAGCAAAGTACACTTTGTTATACTTTATGAATTATTACTGTACACACAGATCTCGGCTCCAGTCGAAATAGGAATACACCGTCTGGGACATTATAACTAATGGACGGCTGTTCAGTGTTGCTGCTCGGCTGTGTTTTGTCCTGGTTGTTCCCGTACTTGTGACGGGGGCGAGGGGGGTTGTTAACCTGGCTGTCTGTCCGGCATTCGGTGGAGCTTGTGTGCACGACCGGTCACACTCTCCGGCTGCAGATCTCTCTAAAGAAGAGCTCTCCATCTGCGAGAGCACGCCTAAGTGCAGCATTAGTATTCAGCCCAGAGAGTCTCGGCCCAGTGCGTGTCGGAGCCTTTGTTCTTGTTTGGTAAAGGGGTCTTTGGAGGGGGTCTGGTTTGTGTGTGAGTGCTATCATGGGAGACGTTGAAAAGGACACAAATAGTTGCCATGAGTTGAGACTTGCTGTGCATTCCTCTGCAACACTCCAAAAAAAACCTCCAAAAGGCAGCATGATTGCGGTCTGGTTGTTGTTCCACGCTCTCCGGGAGTGGGTAGGTGAAAATTGTCTTCATTATTATTCTTTTGCTGTTCTTGCGCCGTCAGTCACAGTGCAATTAGCTGGGTGGAGATACAAAATAGACACACTAGGCTTAGTCCCTCTTGAACAGGCTTTATTGATACTCCCCTGCTTGGCTTTGAACTGTTAACTCCCCAGAGGTCCTTTAGGGACTTTGTGGATTTGCTGCTGACGTCTATGGGAGTAACATTAAAATGCAAACAAGTCCATTCTCAGACTTCAGACTGAGATATTTCCATGCTATTTTTGCAGTGTGTTGGCTAAGCATGTTGTTGCCTCCAACATTATTTGTTTAGACAAATCTTGGACCCCGTGAAGTAAACATCTGCCTGTATGTGTGTGGGTGTCTTGCGGCGCAGGTGGGCTCCAATTTTTGGCTTTGTTTCCCATGTTGAGGGCCATTTCCGCGGATACAAGTTAGAGCGGCTTCCTGGTTTCCTGTTTAGATTGCATGTGAGCTGTCTCATCCAATCAGCTGCTTCCCCTGCTTAACGACATCGTCCATTTTCAACTTAATAATAGCCAGCGATGATATCTTGTTTTATTCTTATTATCATCCAGAAAGATCTGTTAGCACCACCTTCAACTTTGGAAGTTTTTATTTATGAAAGTGTTTGAGGGAATTTCAAAGCACCAAAGACATTGTCCTTGGGTTCATTGAAACTGAGAGAGACTTAATTTCATTTTGCTGCACAAGCTTGATTATTATGATGAACACTTCCTGTATTGTGAATGTCAAGTATCTTCCAAGTGGTTGTTTGCAAACCGCAAAGAATATTCCCCAGCAACAGTGACTGGCTCCACACCTTTTTAAAACTTGAAAGGCTATTCTTAAAGAAATTGCTACTTGCTCTCTCATCAAGGAAAGAACAATCGCTTCCCTGTCCGATGGCACACTCGCTGTGTTGCTCCACCAAATTACAGACGAAGAGACAGCTCCTCATTAGCCGTGACTTCCAACACAGCCTGAGATTTATTTTGAAAAGGAGTTGCTCTGCTATTCCCAAAACTCCAGTGTGGTAAAGCCAAACATTTTTGTGGCAGAAGTCCATTAGTTTTAATCAGTCAGGATTTAACCACCACACCCATGTTATATTCCACTGAATGTCCCATCTTGGTCCAAAATGTGTTGAATTCTGAACGAAAACCATCTATAGAATAGTGCCTCTGTGTGTTTTAGTGCTGCAACGTTGCAAGTTAACATGATTTTTTTTTTTTGGGGGGGGGGTTTGCTCTCAACAATGATCATCACTGTGTGGGTGTGTCTGTGGACATTTGTGTCTCTATGCTGCAACTTTAAGTGTGTCAATTGCTGTGATTCTGATCAATCGTGATCCATGACATAAGACTGCTCTGGGCTACTGCTATTCATTGACCCGATAGCGCCGACCCAGTTGCACGGCATCACACGGAGACACATAAACCGTCACATGCACTCCTGTTTACTCCCATTTCCGTTTTCTTACTTCAACAAAAGCATCTCTGTAGTTGTTGGCTATCCTCTTGAGAAAAAATAAGTAATTCACACCGGCATGTTGTGACATCACTGGTGTCTTTGTGTTTTACAGCCCATCCAGGAATTCAACTCCCCAATGCCGGAGCGATAATTGGGTTACTGTCCCAATTTTCATCATATGGCCCAGAGTTATTTTTAGGCTGGAACCTCAACAAGAACTTGTGATTGTATCTGGGTTTTGCATGAGTGGCACAGCTCAAATCTCTTTGATTTTGTAGCATCAGATTGCAACTAATTTACAACAGAGAAGGCACATTTTTCTAGGCATTTTGCACAGATCAGTGTACCAGAATTTGAAACCATTACAGTACAATTTAAGACGTTTAGGTGCACATTTGGGGTAATGTTAATTATGAGAAAACAAAAACAAAAAGGAATAGCTAATGGGGATCAATAGACAGAACTACATGAGAGCACAATAATTTTGAGCTTTTTCAACAATGGCAATGATAAACACAAAGGTGGCTGACCTCTGACAGAGAGTCTGGGAAAGCCCTGGAAAGGCAAGCGTTTGTCGCATTCTGGACAGGACGCGCAGCTGTTAACGGGCGCATGCGTTGCCTTTTGGAGGACTTCCTCTGAATCCCCGCAGAACGATAACCTCTCACCTTTTGACCATCCTGCTACTCAGCACCGCCTCAACCGCTTACAGCATCATTGAGATTTCTGCTCAAGGCTACTGCATTGAACAGGTAAAAGGGGACTGTATTGCTAGATTTGATTATTACATAACGGTTTAGACCCCTTTGCATTTCAGTCCTAATTTTCAATGAATTATTCATTAAAAAATGATGTCATGTCAAAGAAGGTGGCAGCCAGAGACCCTCCATCTGTGCAACAGCTGGCTTGAATCCTTGTCAGGGACAGCCCTTTAACTTCTCCCAAATTAGACAATTAGAGCAAAACTCATGAAGGAAGAAGCACTACATCACTTTGTCACCACCCCGCCCGAGAGGTGCTTTGTCATTCGTGTATTCAGGCCAGAGAGATTGGCCTCTCATAACCTAATGTCCCGAAATATATCGTGACTTCAGCACCGCTCTCGTAAGAACTGCCGACACGATATCGCTAATTGATGTTATAATTTAGAGGAAAGTGTTTCCAAGGCGTCAGGGATGCGGTGTTTGTGAGCAGAGAAAGTGAACCATGACTCAGGTCAGCTCCTCTTTCCTCCAGTGTGATCCTATAACCGAACACACACACACACACCGCACAAAGCACACACACAATCGTCTGGGATCGACCCTTACATATAAAAATGTCTAGCATCAGATTTGGCAGTTTTCAGTTACCACCTGATCAGGTTAAGCCCCGATTAATTGAATATGTGCCAGCTTTTCATCACACTGAAAAGCTTCTGAATAAATGAAGTTTTAGAGGCTCTCTAATGCAGGATGAGGCAGGAGATTTAACATAAGCACTATCAAAATCTCAGATGAGACTGAGTCAACAGTCCCATACTGATGATGACAGAAGAAAATACCATTACCCTCTTATCATCTCCTCCTCCTTTCCTCAGTCATCATCTCTTCATCATCACCTCTTGGCCTGCCTCCATCTTCCTCTCTCTCTCTCCCCGTTTCTCTCTACCTTTGACAGCAGTTGCAGGTTAAAGAGAAAGTGCACCAACGTCAGAGTCACGGTAGAGACAGCCTGCACAGGAAGGGAGGAGTGGGGAGCACAGGGTGGATGTTTTTGGTGTGTATGCGTGTGTGTGTGTGTAAAGCAGGGCCGCACAGAGGGGGTCTTTGTGGGTGAGGGCATCTGGAGAAAAAACCAACACACATTCGCACACACACACTTGGTCCATGACATCACAGCTTACAGAGCAGCCGGCAGGAATGTTACTGAGAAAGGAGAGGCTTTGTGGAGGAGAGGAAAGAGACGGGAGGGGAGGAAAAGGAGGAGAAGAAGAGGAGGAAAAGGCTTGGCCAGGGGAAAAGACCGGCACTCCCACTATCTGGAACAGGACGGACCAAGACCGGACTAAGCAGAGCTGAATAGGAAAAGGGATAAAGCTCGTAAAAAGAGGAAATTATTGTAACATTAACAATTGAGGGGACTTTTAACAGCAACACTGGATGTTAAGATGACACTTGAATAGAACATTCTCCTATTTAGGCACAGCAGGTGAGTAGTGAACATTCAACTTCCGGAGTTTGGGGAGAGTTGTTTTATTTCTTATTTCTTTGCGATAAAATTGTTATTCTTTGATGTAATAGGAAAAACAACAGATCATTTCATGGTTTCATTTCTAAAGTATGAGGAGGAAGTATCAGGATAGAGATGTCTAGCCAGAGAACATACACCCAAACACAGTTGCTGTGAATTAGATATTGATTCCAAAAGTGAAGTGCTGTTGTTTTGCCAGAGGTTGATTACAGAGGAAGTGCTCCGTGTACTTCGAGACCCGTCTGATTTTTCGCCTGATGTTTATACCGGATGTTAGTCGCCTTGGCCACCTGCCCTTACAAACCTTCACTACTCACTATACCATTGTACCCACAACTGTCAGAGATGAGATTGAGAAGAAATCCTGAATTAGCGGCGGATACTGTAGCACGGTTTTGGCCCGGGTTCACAATCCGGGCTGTTTGGATATGAGAACATCGGGCTTCTCCAGCAGCGGCGGGCTCCAGTTACTACACAGGATCGTATTTAGCCAAGAAATAGAGCCGGGAACACTGACTGCACTCGGAGCATAGTGTGTGCGCGCGCTCATGTGTGAGGACATCCGTTATCAAGCTTTCATTTTAACCTTCGCCATGTGTTCAGTGGAATGCCAGCACACGCTCTAATAGACAACTGTAACGTCACATGTAGCAGCAAAGCGCAGAAAATGTGTTTGTTTGTCAGATGGGATGATAGTCGCTGATGGTTTGTGTGTGTGTGTGTTAATGTGTGTGAGAGATAGGAAGATTGAGTGTTTACTTCCAGTCAAGGAGTATTTGGGTGTATTTTATTCTGGTAAATGATCTTGCTTACAAATTCCCCCCCTCCCAGCGTCTCAGGCATGCAGCCCGAGTGTGTGTGTGTTTGGAAGAGCAGTGTTTATGTGCGAGTGTGTGATTGCGATTTTTGTGCATCGCAGTCTGAGAGTAAGTATTTCCAGATGCGATGAAGGGATGGCGACAGAGACAGAGAATGAACCAGCATTTGGGCAGTAATAGCTGACTCACTCCCAGTTTTACATGGTGCTCTGATGTGTAGCCACCGATTAACCGATTCCCAAAAATGTCCATGAGATCCAACTGTTACACCCTCAACTATGGCTAAAAATAGTGACTCCGAGTTCAAATGTATTCAAAGGTATTTACTTAACAATCCTGATCTTGGTATTAAATTTAAACTCTAAAACCCAAAGACAAATATGTAATCTTAAATTAACACCTTGCGTATAATAATAAAGTGATAATTACTAACATTTAATTGGCGTTGACATAGAACTGCTGCAATACATCCAGTAGAGGGCAGCTCAGACATTGCAGCAATGTAACAAACAGTTATATATATTTTTTAGGATTATTTGTCAGTATCTTTCTCGAACTATCTAAACTTTGATCAGAACGTCACCCGCAAAGTTCCCGGAACCACCTCAGAATAGACTTTAAATGTCCATAAATAAGGCTGGAGTGGTAAAAATATCTTTGTTGGTTTTTCCTTTTCTTTTTTAGGAAACACCCATTACGCACAAGGCTGACACATAATGCCGAGAGTGTGAGACTCATGAAGCTACATTTCACATTAAATGTCACCATTATGTGTGTTCTCAGGTTTATGGACGCTTAACTGCTGGTCCAAGGGTAAGAAAAACAGTGTCGAGCACATTTGCTTATTTTTATAGTCACTTTTTTTTATTTCCACCCATGGTTTTTTACACTCAAACACACTCTGCAGCCCATTCAAAGTCTGTCTTTTCACCTTGAGCTGGCCAGACACAGTGTACAGTGTCCCTCATCACGAGTATTAAGAGTCGGAGCCTTGAGGAGAGCTTGCTATGCCTGGAATGTCAGAGCACCTCAGAGGGAGACGGACCCGTGCACGAACACACACCTGCTTGGGCTATGCCGTCGCAGGCCGACACACACACATGCACCGCGTGTGTTTGTCCAGCAGAATTGCGTTGCTTATGAGACATTCCTGTAGTACTGTTTTCCTCGGGCAGTAACAGGATATCCCCCCCTCCCCCCCCACACCCTCTGTTTCTGTCCCTGACTGCTGGACACACACTCCTACACACACACACATTCCTACAGTCGCAGAACATACAACCGGTCAAATTTAACAACACGGTGAGGGGGTCTGTCTGCGCCGAAGTGACATCTGATTGTCACATGGTCGCCGATATTCTTAAAACAGACGACTAATCTCGCTTTGTCGATGCATAAGTAAGAGGAAAAGCAAAGATCAAAGAAACCAGAAAAAAATAATAAAGTAGTTCAGATGTTCCTGCGATATTGCAGCGTGCCAATCATGGTGCGGCCAAACAAAGCGTTCCCTTTGCTGGTATTAAAAGGTGATGAAGCAGTTCGGGACGCCTGGTGTGATTAGTTGTTTAAATGAGAAATGCTTTCAATGCTTACTCAGCAGCGAAGGTGGTGATAAATTGCCTCATTTCCAAAGCTCTGTTCACTGTGGTGTTTTTATTAGCCTCGCCAGCGCCTCAGCTTGAGAGATAGCGAGTGTTTGTGGGTTCTGGGACGAAGTATTTCAGCAATAACGGACGACTGTGGCATTGCGACAGAGCGGCATCGATTTACAGCAACGAGCTGAAGCCACTTTCACATGATAACATGATGATATCTGCATAACTTCCATTATTGGCGCTATCAACTTATGAAGTATATCGAATATAATGAGTCAAGTCTGCCAATCCTGCTGGCTGATAACACACACGATTGTGCAAATTGCACGATTTGTGCTCCAGAAATGGAAAAATGTTCTGAAACATTGTTCTGAAAAGCAAAAAAAAACAAAAAAATGTTCTGAAAAGCAAAAAGAAAACCTAATGTCAACATGTTGAGCATCGGCAATAAGCCAGTATCGTGCAACTGTAATCATGCATGTTTTCATTTTGGGGAAAAAAGATCATTATTAAGTTTAAATATCACCATTTTCAGTTCGGCTAGCTCTTTAATGTGGTCTCTTTTTTTTTTTTTTTTTTACTGTTGATCATCTGTTTGAAGCATCCCCAAGAAAGGCCTGCATTGTTGTTAGCATATGGTAACGTTTATTGTGATATATGTTACAGTGCACATCATGAGACAGCACAACGGGAGGAATTTTCATGGGACCGAGACAGAAGGGTCACCAACATGCCCTCCAAGATCTTTTTTTTCAGCTCCTCTTGGAAATAGGAGATAGGGGAGGTAGAGAGGGATGATCGAATAAGACACGAGCGAGGAGGAGAGGACAGGGTGTTTCTTGGCTATGCAGGAGAAAGCTTTTTAAAGAGAGACGGGGAGTTCTAATCCGCCATGTGACTGCGCTGACCGCTGTTTCTACACTCTATTAATCCCAGGGAAGGAAGCAACGGAGGAAGGAAGTGATGGGGGGGTGGGGGGGGGGCGCATGAGAAGGGACGAAGAAAGAGAAACAGAAAGGGACTAAAGGAAAGAAGAAGAGCAGGGTCAGGGACATCTTTTTCATGGCGTCCATAAGTCCACTTCTTTGTCATTTAATTTCGTGGTCATTCACAGATGAGGTTTGAGCCCAATTTCTACACTTTAAGGTTTTCCAAAACGGGGGGAAACTGCCCGCGTGGTGTTTTAAACCGAACAGTGAACCAATTCACCCAAGTGATCCTCGTTAAATCTCCGCACACACTCTCCCACGAGCATGGGTCAACAGCCCCTTATGGAAGCAAACACGTCCGAAGAAACGAGGTGTGATTGGCGCAAGGCCGTAAAAACAGAAAGGCCAAATAGAGGTCTTTGTTGCCGGTGGCTGATAGTGAATAAGAGAGGTCAATAAAAGCAGGCGTCGCCCACTGGTAGGTCTGGAATGTGTGGGATGGATGGGTCACAAAGACAGAAGGTCGCTGTATTGATCCTACACATGCCAACGTGTCCAACAGTTTGTCCTTAAGCATCGCACACGCGAAATGTTTGCTGCAGTTTACTGGCGGAATGATGTCACTTTCAGAAAATGGAAACTCCAGCGTCTTATCTCAGTTGCTCAAAATAAAACTGATCAGCTTGTGCTCATTACTGTTACCTCATCATATTACCGATGACTGCCGCTAGTGACTTTAGCTGAATGGTCACCTGTGTTTGCTCAGTGTTTCTTCGCCGGTTTATTTGTTTCATTTGACATTTCAAAGGACTTTTAAAGATATTGGAACCCCTTTATTACCAAGCGCTTTGTAGACACAGTCCAGCTTGGGCTGTGTGAGCAAAATGATGATTGTTTTCAGTTCAGCAAAGAAATTTAGGCTTTGGGGGAACATTGTCTGCGCCGATAAAAGCGGCTGATGGTGCAGTCTTCGGCCTGGCAATGCTCATCTTGCAAAGCTGCTGTGTGAAAATCTGGTACGAGCTCTGATTATAACAGATCAAAGACGCAGCTACTAAACACATTTCATGCTGCACAACTTACCTTTGCTGGTAGTCGAGCCAAGACAAACTCCGCAGAACATATGTAAGCGAAGTTTAAGTGCTCTGTGATTAATGGAAAGAGTGTCGGCGGACACATTTTGTGAAGCAGAACATGCGGTTTCTGTGATCTCCACATGTGGTTGTAATGTAAAAGATGCCATCCTGCCTGCCGCTTTGGATGCTTTCAAACGGCACATCTGGATTTGAATTATTTCTGCATACCACCAAGTATTCAGTATACTTATTAGTCACGGTGCTGTGGAAAGGTGTGTTCTGGTCTGTCCTAAATCAACAGTGTGGATCTTGGCGCCTCTTAGTGGTTGGAAGCAGAGAGCACACTCCTTCCTCTGCAGACTAGCTGCAATGCAGATGAATGTGTGGCTGTATGAGGTGTGTTTTCACAGTAGATAATATCTCATGTAAAAGTCCTCCTGTCCAGCACTGCAGCCTTGTCTCCGGACACTTGGGCTGGGTGTCGTTTAAAAAAATTTGACAACAGTACCGATACCAGTACCCTTAAACACTACAGATACCAATTAAGTACTTCATTTGATACTTTTTGTTACTTCATTCAATATTAATCATGCAAATATAAAGCAATCAGTTGTGCAAATGTCATCACTCCTCCCCATTCAAAAGATTTTTAAACGAAGACAGTGCTCAAACTACGCTCATGGTCATTGGCTGCAAGTGAAACCATAGAAACAGTCTTTTTTTTCTAGTTGTTGGTACAAAAACAACCGATTGCAGGTATCACTTGACAGGCGCAGTTTCGATACTACTTTATACTGGGTTGATTCCGTCAATATCTGAAAGGTATTGAGTACCGATACCCAGCCCTTTAATCACCTTTAATTGATTTGCAGCCTTTATAGTACACAGTCTGAATCATAGACCTTTTCTTTCATTTTTGACACAGAAATCGTGGCGGGCACCCGAGGATGTCAATGACGCAACACCAAGAGAGCGAGCCCTGAAAAGCGTCAGTTTCCAGGAATCAGTCAGCGTGATCACTGACAGGCCGATAATCATGGAACTGGAGAGCCAGCAGATCCAACATGGTTGCTTCGGCAGCCCCAGCAACCAAGCACACAACACTGCCGACAGCGAGGTGGTGCAGGTACACAGATTCTCAGCAGCTTTGATGTTCACTCTCTTTTTATTAGAAATGTAGGTAACACTTTATTTTAGGCTACAGCTATTCACTAGGCAAGTTAATGCCTTATACTGCAAGTAATTCAGAGGTTATTGCAGGAAAACCCTTAGTTAATGGCTTCGTGGTTGTAGAATATGGCCATGCAGAACAAGCCATTATAAGGCATAAAGTACCTTATAATGAGTATAACGCAGAGCTAATTTGTCTCTAACTTGCATGCTAATAAACAACTAGTTGAAGGTGATTAGCTGTAGACTAAAATAGTGATTGTTACAAATTTATTGACCAATCACCTCCTTTGTCTCCAGGAGATCCGCTATCTGGACCAGGTGTTAGATGCAGCCTCCGAAATACCCACCAACGGGAACTCATCCCCCTCCGCACACACCAAACCGATCACCATAGACGGAAGCTCTCCCTCCGTGTGTGTGTCGGCCTCCTCTCTCATCAATCACCAGCCGGTCCTCGTGGAGGGGCAGAGACAGACTACTTTCCTCCACCAGGAGGAGTCGGCCGTGAAGACCAACGGGCACGGGCCGGGCGAGGGGCCGGGCGAGGAGCCTGGCCACGGCAGGGCAAAGTTCGAGCTACGAGCCTTTCAGGAGGAGAAACGGCCAGCGAAGCTCTTCACCCCGGGAGAGGAGCACCAGGTCCGAGTGACAAGGAGACGAGACACAGAGGAGGTAGGTGTTTGTTTCCAAGTTTAATGAAAGGGGGAGTTTGGATTTTTTGACATGAAGTTGTATGAGATCCTCACCATCAGTGTCGTTCATCAGTAGTGACTTTTCCGGAGTTCCGGCCTGGTTTGGGTGTTGCAGAAAGTAGTTCCGTCTAGTTGCTGGGGTCACACGGATAAAGTGTTTGGCTCCAAAAAACAGCATGCGTTCAAAAGAGTAATTTGCATCACGAATTCTTGGCTGCAAAAAAGTCCGACCTCGCAATCACCGTGACTATTTTACCTCCTTTCGTATCACTGTGCACACCATCATCAGCTGTTTCATGGCGTTTACATGCTAAGCCTGATGCGGCGCCTCCTTCCTCCTTCAGCTGATGGAGTGATACAGTGATACGAAGGGAGTTAAAATAGCACTGCTGATGAACAACACTGATGGTGAGGATCTCATACAACTTCATATAAAAAAATCCGAACTATCCTTTTAAGATGAAAAAAACATTGTCATTGAAGTTTTATTTCCACTTATCAGGTTGTGGAATTGGAGCGCGAGCGTCAGGAGCTGATCAGAGAGCAGGCAGTGAAGAAGAATCCTGGGATCGCCCAGCGCTGGTGGAACCCCCCACAGGAGGTGCGTAATCGAAGATTTTTCCTATGAATTTGATTTTTCAGGATTCAGGATTTTTTTAAATCTCATATTCAATCTCAAATTTCTGTCAAAGTCATCGATCGGCTGTGTTTCTTTATTTCAGGTTCCATTGGAGGAGCAGCTGGACCCAGAGCAGCTCGAGTCTCTCAAGAAATACCAGGAGCGAAAGCAGCATAAGCAGACTCACACTTACGCATATGCACAGGTAACACACACAAACACACACTCTAGCACTCTAGTGTCTGTCTTTGCATTCCAATTTTCGATACTGTTATCATCCCTCACATTCTCCAATCTCCACTTGCAGCCGCAGATGTCGGGCCCTCCCACCATGGTGGCCTTTGACCCCGAGCTCACCAGGAAGGACGACATCGAGGAAAAGCAGATCGAGTTCTCGGCCGCCAGGAAGCAGTTTCTGCAAGCGGAGTCCACCAAGAACTACGTGCCCCCTCACTTATACACCGCCAAACCCTTCTCCAAAACGGTGACCAGGAGCAGCTTCGGGAGCACTGACATTGTGTCCGAGATCGGGGAGAGTCACGTGACCTGGTCGGATGAAGGGATCGGAGGAGATTTTACCTGCGCGCGGGCTGTCATGACGATCCTGCGCGAGGATGAGGAAGGGAAGAATCACTTCAACGCCGGCTTCCATCCAGAGGAGTCGGACTCTGGGTTGGATGAGCTCTCCGTCCGCTCTCAGGACACGACCGCGTTTAGCTTGGATAATATTTCCGACAGCGGGGCTTCTCTGCCGCCCACTCCGCTGCCACTTACCCCGGTGTCGCCGCCCACCCCGCAGCCCACCACGCCAGTCAACGGGCAGACCGCCGGCGGCGCGGTGGAAGAGGAGCTGGAGTTCCACGCAGGGGTGCTCGTCCAGAACGCCATCCAGAACGCCCTGGCGGCTCAGAACGGAGAAGATTGGAAGTCCTCCCTCCCCGACTTGAGTTCTTCGCAAGCGAGCGCCCCGGTGTCTCCATCTTCGGTGTCGACAAGCAGCCCGGTGCCAGTATCCTCCTCCCCGATGTTCTCTGCCGGAGCGCCCGGTCTTCAGTCGCCCTGCAGCCCCGCCCCGTCCAACCCGTCTCCTCAGCCGGAGGTCAGAGTGGTTTTCGAGGAGAAACCCTCAGAATCGCAGCGCTCCTCCAGTCCAGCGCAGCAGCAGCAGCAGCCGCGCCTCCAGACGCCCTCTCCGCCTCAATCCCAGCCCGTCTCGCCGCCACAGAGACCCAGAGATGGCGGCCCAAGGATCAAAATCCAGTCTTCTTACGCCAGAGCACTCGCGTCTTCGACCCCGGCCC
>CAESWR010000982.1:362055-384726 GCA_903171835.1 Mullus surmuletus
CAATGCAGTTTCAGCGGGAATATGAGCGCATCCTGCCGCCGCCTCCGCCGCCGCCGCGTCTGGACCGGAGGATCGGAGGCGAGGAGCCCGACACAGGTGAGCGAGTCACTGCGCCAGGAAAAAAACAAAACAAAAGTTTGCGTGAAAACCGCCTGGAAGGTGAAATTATGTTTGGGTACTTTTTTTTGAGGACTTTTGCAGCCAGAACGCCTGTTAAACACTTGATAAGACAGCGTGGCTTAATTGCTCTTTCGTCCAATTAACCCTAATTGGACTCTTCCTGCCAATCAGCGTTTCAATTCGCTCTTTACTTTAACAGGCAGATTCTTCTAAAAAAAAATCGTTTGTATCATATTGTTTTGACCCAAATGACCTTTAAAATTACACTGCTGTATTGTTATTTCTGTAGCCAGTCTGGGCCGGCCTTCTGGTCTGATCTTTTTATTTAGAAAGAAATAGTCCTGCACTGATAGGTGTTACATTCTAATTTGAATGGACACTTAACGATACTTTGGTATTCTGGAAATTTCACACAATCATGAGTCTGTCAGTTCATTTTTTGTGTTGATTATTAGTCTATCTAACTTATATTCAGACGATGAGTGATTAAACTTTTGTTGAACGTCCTGTAAGGTCATATCGCTTGTTTTATTATGTGTGATTCACGACGGTCTCTTTGTGTTTGAACAAGCAGATCCGCATACAGTATATTCATTTGTGTCATTGCTGACATGATGCCGATCATCCTCCTCGGTCCATAGGTTTGGTTGCATTTCTTTTGGGGGGGGGGGCGGGGGTTGAGTTAGGGGTGTATCTATGACTCTATATGTTTCCACAAGTGTTTTCTGGCTGTCAGACCGTGTGAAAAGGTCATTTGTTGTTCATTGCCATTGAACTCTGGTCTGCTGACATTTTCCTTCCAGTCATGCTGTTATTCCTCCCTCCTCCTGACTTCTCTACATTACTGCTCGCAAAGAAACCCACACTCGCCACATGCACACACGGAGGCTTTGCACACACGCAGACAAGCACGGCGTTTATTGATACAGGAGATGATGCACTTCAGCAGGAGGCGGCGGCGGCGGCGGCGGCTGCTGCTGCTTCAGGCTCGGCTGCTGCTGAAGTTGATTAAGCTTTTAATTGATTGTAAACACTGGATACTGTGCAAGAGCGAGATAACCACGGCGATACACAGTCGATTATACTGTGTACACTGTGCGAGTGTGTGTTTGTGTGTGAGGGAAAGTGATAAAGGCAAGGAGTGAGAAAACAAGAGACAAAACAAAGTTGTGAAAAGAGATTTGTAATTCCAGGAGGTGCGAGTGTGTGGATTCATAATCAGAAACAGGACGCCAACTTCTCTGACAAAATCGGAATCTTACATTTCTGCACGCTGAAATGACTTGTCCTGAATATTTCTTACATATATTTGTCAGTTCCGGGTCATGCAAACAGACAACCCTGGTTTTAACACTGCTGTTCGAGTGATGAAACAGCCAAATACTGCAGCTTATCATGAATTGTACCACATCATATAAAAGCGTCCTCTGGTCACACTTGATATTTCCTGCTACCAGTTCAGGGAGGACAGCAAGAAATACTTCATATCCTCAAATTCTCATGTGCAAACCTGAAAAAAATGTAAATGACACCTCACAAATGCACATATTTATACGTATTTCCTGTTTCTGTGAATGCAATAACTTGGTAACACCTTGAAATATTAAGAAATGTCCTTTTGAGTGTGTTTTGGATTAGATTAGGTTTCACTGGTCAATGGTCAGTGTCATTGTAAGTGACACATACATATAAACTTGGGTGAATTGAAGAAGTACACAAGCATGTGTCAATAATCCTGATGTATCCACTGTAATAGTTTATGCCAAACGTTTTTTATTCTTGCTCACCTCCTCATAGTGGGAAATACTTCTCTGTTTGGCAACCGTGCGCACCAGTCGCATTTTAGGCAAGAATTCCTGAGATTTCCTGAGAGCGGCATATTGTTTTCATGGAGCTGGAGGCATGTCGGGATGAGATAGGTACTTAGCGGCAGAAATATCAGCGGATTTCGGGGTCTCATTCACTGATCTCACTTGAAATATTTTGTTGTTCAATGACGTCTTCAAGCATCATAAAAATAAGAGGCGGGTAAATAGCAGCATTTGCCCGGAGTCCCTTCTAAAGCGAATGGATGCTTTGTATTCATTTTCTTTCTGCGTTATCACATGAGATTCTAAAGGAAAGCAGAGGCAATTTTGTCATTTAAAAGCAATTCCCGAAGTCGCTGTTTCAATCCCCTTTGTGGCCATAAATCACTTTCATCGCCTCCCCTTGATGCAGCTCCAACTCTTTGGATTCTGTGTACAAATCAGCATTAGCTCGCCAACATCTTTGGGAATATCAACTTCTCTAAGAAAAGAAAACAGCACTCAGGAATCACATTCGCTTATCTTTCCTTAGCTTGTTTCCCAAAACTAAATAGTCCCAGTTGTAGCACATCTGGCATCATCCGACTGAGAGAAAACAGTTGTTTGCAAAGCACAGAGTCATGGTGATTTACCATTAATAGCTTATTGTCATTGTTTTCCAATCTGGGTAAACTTTGTATCTGTTTTCTGTTATGTTGGGAGAATTGACGAATAATAAAAGCTTCATCCAAACGTCCCTCAAAAGTCAAAAATGATTCATTTTTATGTATCAGCCTGTGCTTAGACCAGCAATAGTTAACTTTTTATATCCCGTCGCCTACTGTCCTTATTAGCTGCTCCCTCCCTGAGGACATTTAGGAGTAAAACCGCCTGCTTATTTTAGGTTGTCCGGACCAACACCGGCTCATTAGCCTCATTCCCAGGACCAGCCGGGCTTTATTCATTATCAAAGTCACCCAGCTTGACCCGCTGCAACGTATCCGCCTATAGTTTGGTAATCGGCGCAGATAAGCTATCAAGGAGCTGTCACTGCTGTTTATTTCCACATCAGAGACTCGATCGGACCCCATCTAGCGCGGGACCCCTGAGAGAGATAACGTAACGCGCCTCTTCACCTGAACAAGCAGCCCTCCGAGCACCAATTTTGCTCCCACTCTGCAGGTGCTGGACTTTTGTTTGAATCGAAAGAGTGTGAGAGCGGCACTCGGAGCTCAGCTGGTCCCTCTCATGTGGAACAATGCATTAGAAACGGTTCCATTAATGAGTTTTTCTTCTTCCGTAAAGCAAAAGAGCCTCGTGTACGGCAAGTGTCCCCGCTCGGGTCTCAACCACTGGGCCGTTGGTGTGTCTTTATCCGTACAACGCCGACAGGCCGGCGTTGAAAATTCCTGAATGGCCGTAGCAAGAGGTTAGCGGGATAATAAAGGTCGCGATGACTGTAAACACAGTGGCGAACTATTCGGGGACAATATGCCGCGTTATGAAAGAGGCAGAGCGGGGCGGGCGGAGTTTCCTTTATTTAAGGGCAAAAAACCATGACAACCTTTTGTGACAAATGTGTGAGTCTATTCTGTATCTATTTTTGAAGATTCAACGTAGTTATTATCTGACTTTGTGTTGTCAGTGGGTTACACAGTGTATTTGTATATTGTGAGAGCACATGTCGATGAAATATGTATATGTATACAGATTAAAGTTGTTTTAAGGTGGACTCTTTATTAGCCAATGGCGAAAAAAAGATCCCTTTTTCGCCTTAGAATCCTAATTATCCTTTATCCAGCGATGCAGAAACTGTACAGTGTGGCCCATGCTTGCCCGCTACTCACTTTATTCTCCACCCACCCACCCCACCCTCACTGCGACGAGCCCAGCACGCTCAATTACCCGCTAACAAGTCATTAGCCTCACCCACCCATACAAATGTGTTTAATTCAGAACAGTCTCATCTCGCACCAGTCATGCGTGCGCCAGGTTACGTACTGCGACTGCACGTGTCACTGAGGCAAAAATGAAGCGTTATTGGGAATTCTAAATTACAGATGAATTATTTTCCTATTAAGGACACAAAATATCAACTCTTGGCTGCATGACACTTGTATTTATGTTCTAATGTTCTTTTGGATCCATTCAGCAGTTGTCATGGCAATGTTTTCTTTTCATTGGCTCCGTAATAAAATCATGCAAAGATTCTAGATGTTTGACAGTTGGCATTTCAAAAGCTTAATTTATTTGCATTTTGTTTAATTTCGATGGCCCTCGTTCTGCTAAAATTGTGTAAATATTTTCTAGCACTGAATGTGATTGGCGTCTTTGCGGGTTGCGGTCAGAATTTCAGGAAAGTTGGTGGAGGCGTGTTTCTTTGGGGAAGTTTTTTTTTGTAAGTATCCTTCACGCTGAATTAATATCCCATAATGTGATCCGACTCATCTTCCTCCTTCTCGTCTGTTTTTTTTGGCTGGAAGTAACATACATGCTAGATTATTCATCCTGTTGAAGTGGTTAAGATGTAGAAATGCAATTCGTGTGCAGTCATACCTTTCGGCTACCTAGTGGAGCATCTTCCCACGCACGTGATCTTCGGCTGAGCGAAGTTTTGGCGCGCCGTCAACTTTCCCAGAACATTAACATAGTGGCAGATGATCCGATAAAAGTGACGGCTGAGGATTTTGTAAAATGCGGCCGCAGTGTCTTCACTTCCTGTGCCTATATTTTTTCAACGTAAAATATGCCTGGATTTATTGAAAAATATGCAGTCACCGCTTGATGAAGTAGTTTCTTCTAAGTAGTTTTCAACCCCGTAACTTGGGAGACGTGAATGCGTTCACCAGCCACAGTGTGAGGTCCAGAAATCCACCAATATCGGCCTTTAATTCAGAGGCCAAATATGGTCTACAAACTGGCTAAAGTGTCTCCAGATGCTGCCTGGTTATTCAGCTGCTTGTTAAACAGGCTGGTAGTTTGCAAAAAAAAAAGAATCCCACCAGATTAATTGTACTATTTTCGCATCTCATGCCACATCCACAGACCTTATGTGGCCCCCGGGGGGAGACACGACCTCCAGCTAGGGAAGTGTGTGTGTGTGAATGAACTAAAGATGTCTATTTCGAAAAGGAGCAGCGGACCCAGGTTGGAGATAATGACTTTATCCCCTGCAGACTTTGTCCACGAGGATATGTCATGTCTATCCGTGTCTAACCCTCCAAGGAGGGTTGTGAGTCCAACGCCACGATACTACAGGAACGCCACAGCTTTTGGCCCCGCGGCCGTCTGACATTACAGAGACACACTATTCTCTTCAGGGGTGCAGCTGGGGTAGTCCATCTTTTTCTCATCTGACAAACATCCAATTTTAGTGGCTTGTATAACCTCCCCCCATAACGGGACTGTTATCTTTACCATTATCTTTTTGGGGGGGCATTAGTGTGAGAGATTACATTATTGCTGCACAGGTTGGGTCAGTTTGATGGGAAATTTGTGTTATTTTCAACCTCAGCTCAGTGGAATGTGTTATTTTAGCACCATGTTGGATGTGTTACAGAGCAACAACAATTCCATTATTACAAACATTGTTTTATTATTCAATGGTAGTTGCTGATGTGTGGTATCATTACCGCTGCACAGCTTTGTCTCTTTTTTTATGGCTCTTTCCCGGTGTCCTGAGAGTTCTCCTGTGCTGGGACCTTTACTTGATTGACAGGTGATCCCTGGGTCTCTGCAGCAGCACAGATTGAAATAAAAGAAATGTATGAATGTTAATGTTGCTGCTGTAGGTGCTTTTCCAACTCAGGGAAAGTGTGTTTTGGCGTGCTGGCTGCTGGTGATGTTGTGCTATCATTTATTTATTTATTATTACTGGCATCCCAAAGCAATTGCTTCATGAGCAAACAAAACGTCCTTTTCTCCGATTCTTCTTTCCAATTCTAATTTATGAGTGGACTTTGTGTGTAGGCCGCAAAGAAATGTCATAAATGAAACGGTTAATGCTCTCTGGGATGGACAGCTTTTCACCTTTTCCCCCTCATTGTAGAACTATGCAACCAAAAAAAAACAGTTTTGCCATCAGACAGCTCGATGCTCGACGCATAAACGGCATCCAGTGATCATAAGTGTGCTTCTGTGTAGAGGCTCCGAGTGCACTCATCTCAAAATGCTACTTGCGGGTCTTGGTATGTGAGTAAACAACACCTCCACTACCTTCACCGCTGTCTCTATGTGTTGTTCACGTCGGTTTGAGCCGCTGCAGAGGAAAAACTGCCCACATTAGCATCTGGTGTTGCTGTTATCAGAAAATGAAACCATTGTGAATATCATCAAGTTTGGAATATTTTAGACGCACAAATCAAGGCCAGAATCCAAATTAATTTTCCATCCAGCCTTTGTCTGATGTGCTTTTCAAGGTAAGGATATAATTAACATACTTGGATAGAGTATTTGTAGATGTGTTTTCAATGGTTCTCTGCTGGCTGCACACACACGCAGACACACACACACACATGGTCAGGAGCGCCTGAGAGCATCTGCGACGTTGGTCGTTTGCCCGTCCTTACTCAAACATTAGAAATTACAGAAGGTTTGAGGCGCATGATACCTCGCGGTCTCCGTGGCGACGGGACCGGAGTCTCCTCCTCCACACGCGGGCCTTTAGATATGAGCATATAATCATGTAAACACACATGCACACACTTTTCAACCCTCCCACAAGATGAGGTGTGAGATTATGTGAGAAGTTCCTGCCAGACAAGAAAACAAGTGACTCTCTGCACTTGTTGTATTCGCGGTCGTACTTTTGGTCAAAACCCGTTGCCGTTTAATCAAATCCATCTGACTTCCAACTTCTAGACTTTTACAGTCATTACTGGGCACATTTTCAGCGCCACATCGTAAAATGATACTTGCTGAAATTTCTGCCTAACACATGGTGGGAAGTTTTTGTTTATGTGGTGTGGAATGTGTGTGTGCGTGCGTGTGTGTGTGGAGGAGGAGGAGGAGGACACAATTGAACACATCTCTGGACCGTTTTAGCAGGTTGTTGACATTTTGCCTGTGAGTGACACACGATTGTGTTTTGAAAGTCACTTCTCGCAGCCAGTCGTGCAGGTTTAGACGCGACGCGATCACAGATGATCGAAGCTACGAAAAACCAAATGCATGTCGTCTTTGTTCTGTTTGTTTGCAGTTAAGAAAAACGGAGTATTGTATGTCTTTTTGCACCGACGTGGGACAGTACTCCAATTTGGTTGTACACCGTGCGAAGAAAATAAAGATTCTATTCAATTCTATTTCTGTGTATCTACCTATCCGGCCACCTATCTTTGGCCTGACTTAGATGCTTAAATACATGAGCTACAACGAGTGAGTCCAGAATGCCGCCATTTCTGTCACATTTTCACTGTGTCATGAGTAGAGCCAGGTATCGTTTAAAAACTTTCGATTCCAGCACAGATACCAGTACCCTTAAAACGATACCGACACCAATTGAGTACTTTATTTGATACTTTTATGTTGCTTCATTCAATATTAATCATGCAAATAGAAAGCACTCAGTTGTCAGTACTGGATATGGGTCGAAAATGCACAATGAAATCCCTTTAAGTGCTCCAATTTCCTGTGACATTCATGTGTTAATGCAATCACCACATGAATATCACACGATCACAATCTTATCAAAGTGGTTCTAGACAATAACGGTGGCGACAATGAGAATCAAAAGGAGCCCGTTTTATGATAATAACGATATAATGATTAATAACGACGGTGGGCTGCACAGGAGCCGGCGATCATCCCCGTTCCCTCGCCTCTCCACAGCTCTTTCTGTTCACTTCGGCAGCCACGTGTGAAATGGACGCGGCTAGCTGCGAAAACACGCCTCCCTGGACGGGCATCACACGGGAGATCCCGCTGCGACCCTCCCTCACTCTGTCTTTCCTTTCCCCCGCCTTCCTTTCGAGCAAATATTTTCTCATTCCTTATGAGCCCGCCGCGTGAGTAACCGAGGCGAGCATCGAGTGGGCGGGTGGGTAGTTTTGTTGTCCGGTAATTGTGTGTGTTTAGCGTATGAGAGATAGAGAGAGATGAGAGGATTGAGCTGATTGCGGTTTCCCCTTGCGGAGCGTTTTTTAAGCACTAAACAGCAATCAGTCACTTTTCAGTGCGCTGCGCGATGACGGTTCTTTAATGCCGATCCAATCTGTGCACCATTGTTGAGTTGAAATTGTACTTCACCACTGTGACATTTGATTTGATTCACAGTCTTTTTATTTTTGTGTTTTTGTGCTCTAATTGTGTATGGCTTACAACGGGCCTATAGGGGAAGAGGTCAAAGGGGTCAAGGGAAATCAATTTGCGCCTAATTGGGTTTGCTTTCCTCTGCACTGTGAGGATCCACCCTTGACCAAACAAATTTCTGATTTCCAAGAGCAGCTGAATGACTTTGTAATCTTTCCGTATCTGCAGGAGCACGGCTGCGGTACGTGCGCATGTTCACTTGTATCACTTGGCCGCCGATAATGGAGGGGGGGGGGGGGGCTTTTAATGCACTGATGTAATCTGTCCGTGGAACAAGATGAGGGCCCTTTTACAACTGGTGCATATGTTCCACGGCCAGCGCGATGAGCCTGTTATCTCTGTGTTCTCTGTCCGAGTCAGCGGAACCCGCGATAGAAAACCAAACATCGGCCCCGTTTTGACTTCGGTTTCGATTTTTCTCGCACTTCCAACGGGAGGCTCGGCGGGCGCAAACCCGGCTCGAGCGCGTCTTCAGGAAGCGGTCGGCGGGTGCCGACACCGCTGTTGACAGGAGCGCCGGGGCGTCGCCCGCTTCGCGCGGATGATATTGACCCTCGGGGGCGAGATAAGAGGGGAGAGTCGTCATAAAAAGGCAGAGACAAAGCACATGTAAGAGGTACTTAAAGCTGATAAGGCATCTTCAGCTCAAAGCATGAAAGGCCCTCGTCTCTTTCTCACCGATGAGTCAGACTTTTTTGTTCCCGGCCTTTTGTTGTAACAATCATCGATTTAGCACCCTCGTTTATGGCTACTTGTCACTTCTTCTCTTCTTTTCTGGTAAATATGAGCCACATATAGCTCAAATAAACACTTTCTGAATGACCGCTCAAAGGAGAAGCGATTAGCAGAGATTCAAACTGTTGTCGGTGAAAAGATAAAAGGAGTCATAATCGGAACTTATTATTTGGCACCACCGAAAACCCATGTGTGTTCTCTTTGCAAATAAATATTCGTCTTTGTTGTGTACCGGGGGGTCTGCCGGGTCAGATAGGCCGTCTTGTGGGAGAGAAAAATCATCATCTGCCCAATCAGCCCCGGACATGCTGATCAGACCTCAGTGATTGACCTTTGACCTCTTGCATCTTGACAGGTGAATGAGAGAGGAGAATTTCCCCGGCGGTTCTCGCTAAAGCTCGGTATTAGAGGTGCATTACAAAGACAAACTAACATCCTGATGGAATCTGGCAGAGGCAGCTGCTGCCTGTTGCAGCCTATTTGCCGTATAAATATTACTCACTTTCAACCTGCTATCCGCTTACTTATTTGCGGCACAAATACCACATTTTTTGGCACCTTAATGTGGCTCCAAGACAGACAAACAACCAGAAATCTATCCCGTTTGTTCACACAGGCCGGCTACTATTTTCAGAAAATTGCAGACTTATGGCAAGAAATGGTGCAATTACACTGCGCATGTGTGTGCATGTGTGTGTGTGTGTGTCAACAGGGCCAGAGCATGGGGTGAAGAGGACTCTCTCCTCTGCTGACCTCAATGCAGACGACCAGTGATGGCCACAGCATCACCTCAACTGTGAGTAGTCAAGAAAAAACCGACCCCGAATCAGCAGCCGAGCCTGATGTCGTCCAATCCCTGCTCTTCAAAATGTAATTTCACGGTGAATCTAAATCTAATCTTTGCCCAAACACACGGCAAGGCTCGTAAGTGCACTTGTTTTTATTTTAGCGTGATTGTCCATCCTCGCTAATTTGTGCAAACAGATTTATTAAGCCTGAGCGGCGGGGGCCCGGACTCCCGGCCAGCAGCGCGCCTCTACGCTGGACCGCCGGCTTCATGATTTATGAGCAAATACTGTTAAATCAACGCTGAAGCAAAGCACGCCTAATTTAGTGAGTGTGATCGAATCAAAAGTCAGACACCTCCGTCATGTCTATGCTTAGTGGGCAGCTGTAATCTCATTGGACAAACTTTGAGAGGTCAACCAGAGGTAAATTCTTGTAACGTATATCGGGGCATCCTAGTAAAGGACACTCTGCAATACTTAATGACTATTTCCTGTCTGTATTAAGTGCTTTCCGGTGTAGGGACAGAATCTATTTTGGCTGCAAAATCTGTCCAGGGTGAGGCTTGCAACTGGCGACCATGGATTACGTCATACTACGCATGTGCAAATATACGTCTATTTTTTTTAAACGAAAAAAATCACAATTGGCCGTTTTGTATATCAATGTATTACATTTTACACACAATTTGTTTGTTAAAAAAGATCAATGTATTATGTTGTCATTTTGTAAGTTTTTGTAAAAAAAAAAAAAAAAAAAGGTGACGTATATTTTCACATGCGTAGTACGATGTCATTCACGGTCTCCAGTCGCAGTCCCCAACCCAGACAGATTTTGTACCTACATTGAAAAGTTAGTAAATTCTTATAAATTAAATGATCTTCGAAAAAGAAAGAAAAAATGCAGTAATTTTTAATTCAGACAAACACACCATCAAACAAACCAGGTTTATTTAGTTTCAATTCTCATTCTGGTTTTTTCTGCGTTTTTTTCCCCTTTCAGTTCGTTCGATGACATAAACTCGGAGCAGCAACAGCCGCAGCAGGAGCAGGAGTTTCTGCACTCGCTGGAGACCACCGCTCTCTCCATCGTCCTCTCCATCATCATCATCATGACCGTGTTTGGGAACCTGCTGGTCATGGTGGCGCTCTGCAAGGACCGCCATCTACGGTGAGCGAGGGGACCATAAGCACATGTTTGCGTAATGCCTTCCGAGAAAATCGCATCCAGGCCTCGGGTTCAAGTGGAATCAAAGGGGCCTTTTTGGAGCTGACAAACACAGACTAAATGATGTATTGAAGCGCGTGTCTCTCTCGCTTCTCTCTCAGGAAGAAGAAGACCAACTACTTCATCGTGTCGCTGGCGTTTGCCGACTTGCTGGTGGCGCTGGTGGTGATGCCCTTCGCCGCGATCGAGCTGACCACCGGCCAGTGGCTCTACGGTGAGATCTTCTGCCTGGTTCGGACATCTCTGGACGTCCTGTTGACCACGGCGTCCATCCTGCATCTCTGCTGCATTGCACTGGACAGGTGTGTGTCTGTGTGACGTGCAGCTCTGAGATTCCATGTAAAATTCGATTCAAGCTGATTTATATCGCGCCAATTCACAGCAAAGGGTTAATTATGGACCGATATCCAATATCAATATCGAATCGGGACACCCCTAATTAAGAGTATGTTAAAAGTCCCTTTAATGGAAGAAACCACAGCTTAGGGTGGGTGCCAATCTGCCTTGAGCGGGAGATATTGAGCAGAGCCATGAATATTAAAGGAAACTTTCAAAACATTTAAATTTGGGTCTGATAGAGGTGCTAGTTGTAAATTCTATAATAGATCCGCTCAGACAATTTCTTGTTTTTTTCCGGAAAGGAAGCAAATTGGTTTGATTGTTTTTCCCGATTTTGCAGACAAACAGACAATTGTGTGTGTGTGTGTGTGTGTGTGTGTGTGCGTGCGATGTTTCAGGTATTACGCTATCTGCTGCCAGCCGCTCGTCTACAGAAACAAGATGACCCCTTTCCGAGTGGCGGTGATGCTGAGTGGCTGCTGGCTCATCCCCACGTTCATCTCCTTCCTGCCCATCATGCAAAGCTGGAACGCCATCGGCATCGAGGATATCGTAAGCCCTCCGACGCCAAGGACACGATAATTAACTCAACAAATACGCCGCTCCCGCATCAACCCTCGCGCTGCGATGGTCGGAGCTGATACTTGTCCCTCAGAGGCCCGGAGAGTGCAGAGAGGGGCTCTTTCCGCGAGGGCAAACGCAGCACAAAAACCTTTCCAACCTAATATTCTCTGTTTCTAATAACATTCCCAATCCCTTGAACAATGACACGGTAATGCAGTGATCACAAAACAATTTCAGTCCCTGCGGAGGCTCTCTTGCTGCGAGCAACGGCGGCACTTCAACAAGCATTTTCTGCCGCTTTGGATGGGTTTGGTCGCCAGGTTATTTCAGAGCTGCCTTGAAATGAGCTGCAGGAATCCCAGAGGCAGACAGAGACAGATGAATTTATTCATCCAGAGTTAATGAAATACATGGCTATCAGTCAGACGGCTTCCAAACAACAGTCTGTTTTTTTTTGTTGTCGTGGTTTTTTTTTCAAAGAGCCATTTGAATATCCTGCGGTCAATGGTGTCAATTTGGCATTTACACAGGATTGCAGCTGGCTTCTTTTTTTCCCACTTTTTCTCAAATATTAAAGAGGAAAATTGTTTGGCCCTAAAAAGGAATTGTTTAAAGCTTGAAGATTCTTCTCACACTNNNCCCCCCCCCCCCCCCTCCAAAAAAATAGTAATACTACTAATAATTGTGACATGAGTTAAACAATGCTGTGAAGTGTGTCTGCTCCACTTTTGCAAAGGACTTCCTGGTTGCAATGTGTCTCTGCCCTCATAACCCAGAAACCAGATGTATTTAAAACTCGCAACACATGAAAGTTACCTCAAAAGGATTCTTCTCCGAAATTATGAGGAACTTTTACAAGCGCAAATACCTCTCCAGGGGTGTTGACGTATTAGTACGCATTGACTTCAGCAAGAATGGTGCACATTATTGGATACAATAGCTGCTGACAAGTTCCCTTTGTTCCTTAAGTGTGAGTATTGTTTGTGATTGTCCATTCTTCACAGTGAATAGGTTTGAAAGACATCCAAGAATCTCATCTTAGGTATAACCCTCAAGAGTTCCTTGAGAATTTTAACCCTCTAAATGCCTGTTTGTAGATGAGACTCCACAGTATTTTAATTGGAACAAGACACAAAAACTCACAATGATTTGATTATCATTATTAGAGCCTGAGATGGGTCAATGCTTTAGCAGCAACATTGAATTTGAGGCATTCTTATTTTTTCTACAGTGACAGATTTTTATAGCAAATTCTCTTATTAGTTCCTGGTTGGTTCTAATTTAACAACGCACACCCGAATTTTGCATTCTAAAGAAAATGATCATTCATCCAACACGGCCAAAATGGCTTGAAAGTGGTCTGGACAAAAATCATCCCCAGGAACTCTTAAGGGATAATAATGGATTTTTCACCGTTCTTGACAGTTAAAACCGTTCTTGACTGCAGTGCTTGTTCCTGTGTGTTCTCCGCAGATAGAGGAGAGGAAAAACTTGAACGGAAGCTCCAACGACACCAGCTGTGTGTTCCTGGTCAACCGCCCGTACGCTCTGATCTGCTCGGCGGTGGCCTTCTACGTCCCCCTGGCCCTCATGGTCCTGGCCTACCAGCGCATCTACGTCACGGCCATGACCCACGTGCGGCAGATCGAGACGCTGCAGCGCGCCGGCTCGGCCCCCGTCGGCGGCGCAGCCCCCATCATCACCATACGCTCCTCCACCTCCTCGGACCCGACGGACCACTACCACCTGCGGACGACGGCGGGCTCCTCCTCCTCGTCCTCGGAGCACGCGCCCATCGCCAACAGCCGCATGCGCATCGAGACCAAGGCGGCAAAGACTCTGGCGGTGATAATGGGCTGCTTCTGCCTGTGCTGGGCGCCGTTCTTCATCACCAACGTGGTGGACCCTTTCATCCACTACTCGGTGCCGTGGCAGCTGTGGACGGCCTGGCTGTGGCTCGGCTACATTAACTCAGGGCTCAACCCCTTCCTCTACGCCTTCCTCAACCGGGCGTTCCGGAGGGCGTTTCTAGTGATTCTCTGCTGCGGGGACGAGCGGTACGTGCGGCCCGGGAGCTGCTCTTATGGACACACGCGCCGAGTGTGCTCGGCCGCCTCGGTCAACGGGACGTCGATGGCACTGAGGTAAGAGCGCGGTGAAACTGAAACACATTTTCATTATATGCTCAGCGAGCGAGACAACGTGCGCCGTGATTTCAGCACAGCATCGATCATCGGCAGTATCATACGGTGGCCGAGGGCTGCAACCACAGACGCTGCAAACACAGAAATGCTGCAAAAGAGAAACGTTGCAAATTCATGAAACAAAACGGAAGTGCGCCAGGCCACTAGGGGGGCGCCAAACTGAGGGATGGACCAATCCTGTGGGATCGGCCCCTCTTTATACACACGAGCGGGAGGAAGAAGTGAAAGAAGTGGAATAAAAATGCACAATTTCCCTTATGTTGTTTTGAAGCACTTTGCCGTAATCTTCAACAGCATCATAGAAAAACGACTGATCTACATCTTTTTTTAAAAAGAGTAATCAATTTGCATCACAAATTCCTTCCTGCAATAAAGTCTGACCTCGCAATCACCCGGCACTATTTTCCCTCCATTCGTATCACTGCTTTCAACTTTCCATTGCGTCACAGCGGTCTCGTTCGGACTTCGTCTGACTTTTTTGTGGCAAGGAATTCGTGGTGCAAATGGATTACTCTTTTGAACGCATATTGTTTTTTGGAGCAAAACACCTCTGTGTGACCCCAGCAACTAGACGGAACTACATTCTGCAACACCGAAACCGGGCCAGAACTCCGGTCACGGGACGCAGTGTGGGGGGAAAGTCAGTGCTGATGAACGACACTGATGGTGAGGATCTCATACAACTTCAGGTCAAAAAATCCAAACTATCCCTTTAACTAATACAAAACAGTTAAAAAACAACTGCCAGGGGATTACAAACATATCTCATCTACATCTTAACTAATGTAGAGAAAATACATCCAGCTCGTGTGTTTTATTCCCACAGGAATTGGTCCATCCCTCAGGTTGGTGCCCCCTACTGGCCTGGCGCACTTCCGTTTTGTTTTTGCAGCGCGTTTGCATCCGTCAGCTACCGTAGTATCAGCTTGAAAAGAAGAATATAGGAGGCAAAGTTGGGCGATGTAGCTGACCATTAATGTGACATCATCAACCCAAAACACACGGGATGATGCAAATTATGCGTTTAATATTAAACATCTTACTATTTTAAAGCCGTCTAAAACGCAATATGCAGATCATCTAAAAGAGCTTGAAAATATCGGCATATCGAATATCAGCGAAAGCAGCTTCCTTTCCTGCCTCAACTTCCAAAACTGGAATTTGCATAGTTGGCTGCACAAACCACACATGATTCAACAGTGTGAGGAATGTGATCGTGAGACGTTTGCTAATGGATCAAAGGGTGTGTGTGCGTATGTGTGTGTATATGTCTGTTGTCCTGCCTCCCCGGCGGTCCGATCGGGGACCCGCAGGCAGGAAGTTCATTTGTCTCATCCTGAAAAGAGACAGATGGACACCACCTTCCTAACTGCGTCAGATGAGCGCCGGCGAACTACGGGAAAGTCTGCTTTCTCTCTGCGTTGGTTTATCTTTGCGGGGAGAGGAGGTGGCCGGAGCGGCTCCCGCTGGTTCCCCCGCGCGGCGGGTTTTGACGTCATCCGTGGCCTCCGAAGTCACGTTAATGAAGAGAGGAGAAGGTGTATTACTTAGCTACGGGGAATCCGCGTTGATAACATTATCGTCTAAATGGGATTATTCAAACAGAGCTTGAAAAATTGCACGAGTCTTCTAAGGAGTTTGCTTTTACTTTGATTTCAGCGATATTTGCATGTAATTAGAAGCAGTAAAATATGCAAAATCTACACAGCCTGGACTGGATCTCTCCGCTATGCAAAGTACTATCTTTGAAAAGTTTCCAAATGTAACAACAAAGCTTCTTCTCAAGCCTCTCAAGCTTTTTTGAATTTCCACCAACTCTCTATTGCGATGTCTCGGATCTAATGCGAATAACACGCATTAGCAGCAGGCGGCCAGAATCATCTGCAACCGTCGTCCTAGTTAGGTTAAGTAATTATTTTCATTAGGCCGCGTGTCACACACTAATGTGCAAATGATGGATGTGGACATAAATGTTCATTGTGAAAGCAGCTGGAATGTTGTGCAGATGAAGCCTTTTTTGCTTGAGCATTTTTGGAGAATGATGCACGCTCCTTCTTCTGTGTCTGTCTGTCATTGAGAAAATAAGTCATTGAAATACCTTTCCCTTTTTTAAATCACACAAATTGGCCTTATTTGTATAAAAAATCTCCGTCGACTGGCAAAATAGCGACACAGATTATTTGCTATTACAATTGGCAGCTTCCGAGGGCATTTTGTGTTTGTTTTACCAAGACAGATATTAATATATATCAATTAAACACTATTGGACTATTTAGTTGTATTTACTTGTACTCAGCTATAGAACCTGACTTTACTGCCTTTGTGTTACTGCTAAAGACACAAACCCCGCACACTCATTTACCTCTTTTGTGAGCGGAGACTGAATAATAACAGCCTTTGTAATCTTTAATTCAGTGATAACACATAATAAATAACATGTAATATCACAATAATGCTCCAACAATGGCATTTTTTTTTGTTTTTTTTCTCCCCGGCGAGGTTTATGTTCACGTTAAAGCTGATGATTTAGTTGACAGCTGTGTTTGTGTTCTCTCCTTCGAGTAGAGAGGATGATGGAGGAGGTGACCCGCTCGCGTCTGCACTGTTTAACTTTAACACAAGCACTTCACCAACGCAGAGAAACAAAAGGCGATCGCCCCACGGATGACAAATGCATTCGCACAATGCGTGTGTGTGTGTGTATCTTTGTGTGTGTGTGTGTGAGCGCCGGCGCGCCTGTGATGTCGTCCGAGGGAGAAAATGCACATCACAGATGCTCATTTTTGTTGTTGTTTTTCCACTCGTTTGTCCTCTTTACCTCAATAGCGAGTGATTTATAAGAACGTAACTCCTACCCTTGTGCGATGCCAGGTGCGTCATCGCTTGCGAGGCGTGTGTGTGTGTGTGTACGTCCACGTGCGTTTCGGGGGGCCTTTCTGACGCCGTGCGTAGGAAACAGAAAGGCAAACAGTGCTAACTCCAATCTGATGTCTTCTCTTAAAAAATCTGCCGCTGAACAGAAAGCAGACTCAGGCAATCAGATTACAGGGTCCTGGAAACTCACTCGCTGAGACGACTGTAGGAGGAATCCTGTCAAATTATTTTGTCAGCGAGGTCCGGGGTGTGGAGTCGCAGCCGGTGGGTGGACGTGCGAGCTGTTCTGCAATAGTTCTTTTTTATTACAAACACACACACACACACGAATCATGCACTGGCTTTCCTTGTGTAGTCAGTGTGAGCTACTCGCCCCGCTTCGTCCTTTGGAGGGCCTTAATAATGGTTTTTGACATTAGCTAAATTGCAAACACTTTTGTTCTCAACTCAGATTGGATGGAAGGTGGGCGTGTGGATGGATTTTTTTAATTTTTTCTATCACCTTTGCTGCAGTTTGTGAAAGAATTTGTCCACTGTACTGTTGGTCAGCAATTTCTCAATTCATTTTGTGCTCATGAGGATTTTTTCTTTGTTGACCACTGACTTTTGGATTCGTCAGTGAATATTATATAACAGCTGTCACATCTGGGCATATTTGCGCACTTCCAGGAATTCTAAAATGTACACATTCATTCCCAATTGACAGTTTTTTAGGACTCAGACAGACTTTATTGCCAAGTTATGCGTAGGAATTTGTGTTGGTGATGACGCGAGGACTTGAGGCAATGTGATGTATTTTAAGGCAAAAATAAACACAAAGCCACTCCTTTTCTCCACTTTCGCGTGCGGCTTGTGTCGTTAAATGAATCTTCCGCGCATCAAAGAAGAGGCTCCACGCTTTTGCACTGCGGCCACAATGCCGACATCTGCTGTGATACATGTTATATCAGACTATCAATGAAAACAGAGGAAAAATAATTATGTAGTGGATGGAAACATTTGCTCATTCCTGCCTCGGTTGCAGTTTTTAATCTTTATTTGAGTGCTTGCTGGGACGATGGCGCGGAAAAAAGGCTTGGCGTCCACCTCGCGCCAAAACGGACGCCGGGCCAATCCCCGGGTGTGTCTGGCCAAGAAAAGCTTTGGGGTCTATTATAGCACCCACAGGGTGACTTTAATATGATCTCTACCCACTGCGAAAATCCTGAAGCCGTGGTCCTGTCAACAAACAGACAAAGTCACACTCCTGCTCCACACACAGCTCCAGCAGTGGATAGTCGACACTTGTTTGTGATTAGAGTCAAAACAAAGTACTTGTGTTGTGTCCACTAGTAGACACAAAGAAATGGAGACCATCTGAATTGTTGACTAAATATTCTTACACAAGTGTGTCCTTGTCCGTCGCGTTTCCCATTGTGTCACTTTTTGGCTCCGCTGACCGTAGATGTGCGCCGAGAGCGTACTCGTCGCACAAACGATCCGCACATCTGGAAACGCTGCGTGGTTTTCGTGTTGCGGTCGTGTTTTTTACGACGGCTGGCAAACTGACGCCCGCCACCCGCTGCTGTGGAGCGTGTCTTCCACATTCAACACGGCACGGCAGCCGCAGACAAAGGGGCTGCGGCGGCGTATTGGGATATTATCTTTTTCACTTCTGAAACGATATTTGCAGATATTGCAGCCTTGAGTATTGGCCGATACCGATACCGATGAGATATCAGCACGAATCATACATACTTTTATCACTTATTTTGTAGTATGGAATGTTAGAAAAGGCTTGATCAAGTGATATTACTCAAACAGAGAACAATACAAGCAACAGTAGGTATGAGAAAAACTGACCCATTGATTATTAACCAATGGGTTACATACATTTTAACCTCAAACTAGGGGTGCAACGATACACAAAATCGATGGTTCGGTACATTTTGGGCGTAGTAGTTCCAAAATCCCGCACAAGTTTGAAATTCCACCCGGTTCGATACAGATAGATGTATTGTTGCACCCCTACCATAAGCATAAGAATATTCTACAATTGAATAAAATAGATAAAAAATAAATGAGAAGACTCTGAAAATTTACCTCAATACCTTATATCGGAGATTTTAGATGCAGGCCGATATAATCCGATACTCGTTTGTTTTTGCTGATATTGTACCGATATCAATATCTGAACACTTTTAAGTATCTTATATACCTGAGAAAACATCTCTGCTCTCAATGGGCAACAGGAATCTTACTTTTACTTTCGAGGACAGGTGCTTGGCTCAGACGTCACATATACGAAGCCTTCACATTTATCCGTCAAAAAATCTGCAACACTCTGCGGCCGAATGTGGAAACTCTAACGCGAACTCCAGTCTCTCCTCGTTAAACGCGGTGAAAGTTCTCCCCTGTAAGTGTCAAGTGTCGGGTTGGAAAAATAACAAACTACAACTCAGAGTGTCAAAGTCTTCCTGTGACTTTAAATCACAGTTCTCCCGAGGCTTCGGGTGAAGAACGCGAGCGCCTTTACATTTCGCGGATTTAGATCGATTTTCCAATTAAGAGAAACATTTAAGTGCTTTTCTCTTTGGCTAAACAACGTGATCTACTCATTTTTGGTGTAGGCTCAAGTCTCTATTGTCTGTTATCGTCACTCTTTAGTCGTGAGATACAGCTCCAAGTGCTCATCAAGCAACTTGCACGTTTATAGGCAATCATTCAGCCTATAAATGCCGTTTTGTTTGTTATTTACATTCAAGGGAAGAAAAATGAAGTGAGTCAGGAAACGCTGGCAGGAAAAAAAATGAGGCAGATAACAGGGAGATAGAAGTTTGCTGCGATTTGTGGCTGCAACACCGGAAAACATGTCGCCGTATGAAGGAGAAGCGTTATGTTTCGTCAACCGCAGACACTTAGACGAGACACACAGGCTGGAGGAGTGTAAACACTCCAGCCTGTGATTTATTATCGGACCTGCGGGATTTATTATTGTTTGATTGAGACCGAAAATCCTCCGCCGATCCTGTCTGAATCTTGCTTTCTCTCTTCTTTTTTTTTTTCTCTGCCCAAGATTCTATTCGCAGTTTCTTCACTTCGGTTGGAATTTATTTGTCTTGCCGCTATAATTAGTCTGCCTCACCATTTGTAGCCTCTTCTCCCCGCTCTTCCTTTCTATTTGCACAGTTGGTTTGTGTCATTTTCGTAAAAGAAGTCCGATTTATTGAAACGAGATAGGTGATCAGTAGAATCAATCAAATGGCTCTGTGATAGCAGTAAATCTGCTGTTTCCTCAAATATACTCTGAAGGCATCAAGAGTAAATCTCCAGAAATGATTCCGAATACTTCTAAAACGTCTGTCTCTTGTCAGTTATTCAGGCATCCAGATACTTTCAGAGCAATATTTCTCAACAGCTGCTGAACAGATTCTCATCACAATGAACGCAGGAAGGGCCAAACCGCTCAATTGAGTCAAAAGAGCCGGCGTCCAAAGCTGCTACCGGACCTCGGCTCCGCTGACTGATGCCCTGAAAGAGCTATACCGCTAAAAACAACACCACGCGGTTAAATAAATCCAAAGTTAATTTCGCCACGGTGAATAGCTACGGTCAGATCTCCTGCCAGGCGTCTGCCGGGGCTTCTGCGGACTTACGCTATCACCGCTTCCCATCGCTCTCTGGGCAGACGCGCTCTGATCTAAAGCCCGCCGATGTCACGAGCTGCACATCTGCAGGAAAAACAGGCCATGAGGACATGTGAGATCTTAGTTGCGATGGTGCTTTGGTGTTCTTTGGGTTTGTTTGAAGGGCAGGCGCGTTGCGGAGCGGTGGCGGATGGGAAAACGCGGTAGAATGTGTGAGCAGATCCGTTAAAACCTCTATTTCTTTGTACTACCAACACTTGCTGAAAAACCATCTCATTTTGAAGGGGAACCTTTATATGCCAAACTTAATATATACAATCACAAGCAGATACTACAACATTCAACCAAATTGCCACAGCATCGAACACAATTATATAATTACATACATTACATTATAATTACATAATGTCTTTCTAAAACCATAGGCCCTCAATTTCTTAATCGTGGTCTATGATATCAAATGCAGAGCTAAAATCCCAAAACACTGCATCTAACACTTGCTTTGTATCGATGTGTTGTAACCAACAATCTGTCAAAAATGTCTAAGCAGTTGCTGTTGAGTGTCCTGATAGGGCGGGAAGTTTGCCCTTAACAGCTTAGTTTGCCTGAGTTAAGCAGTTCAGGGCAAACTTATCCCACAATCTTCCGCCAAATTTCTGCTTTCAGTAACGCTGAGGTTGCCAGAGGTCTTCTGGTCAATATTTAACCGCTGATCCCACCGTCGCTCCAGGTGAATCACATATTTTACATTTCTGTCTGCTCAAAAGAGAGACGAATAACAGATTTTTAGTCTGGTTGTGGCGTGGGATGGGGGGGGGGGGGGTTCAGCTTCAGCGCGAGAATGTGCAGAGCTTATGTTGAGGTTGGAGATGAGGTTCAGGCATCCTCAGGATTTGTCTGTTCATCTGTTTTCATTGTTTTCATCATGTGTTTGTACTTTGAATTTGGAGTGCGGAGCAGATTTCTCCCAGAGGAGCTCGAGGTTCAATTCAGTTCAGTCCACTTGTTTTCTAGGAAACCGTTTTGGATGTCGTGTTTTCAGTTCGAGCTCTGGTAGCTGAAGCCAGATACATTAGATACGACTTTACTGCCACCGGTTGCCTGACGAACCATAAACTCTGTGTGGTGTGTGTGTGTGTGTGTGTGTGTGTGTGGGAAGGAAATGTCAGGGCACTCAATTGCCGTATCTTTGACCCTTGGTTGTAAAAGGTACAGTTTACTCTCCATCTTACCAGTAAGGAAGTAGTCTGAAAAAGGGAAAGTGAAAAAAACAAAAGCAGGGAGGACAAGGACATTAAAACAAAGATTAAAGATTAAGATTAAAACGAAGCTTTTGATGAGTTATTGGGCGATTTTCTTGCTCTTTAGCACAAAGAATGAGGCAGACTGAATTCTTTTCATTTTTCTTCATATGTATGTCTATACTTATCTGCATATCTGTGTGTAAAAATGTGGGTGGGAGAGGGTTCATGATTTTTTTTGTAAACACCCTTAAATTTATTAATGAATTAAAAAAAAAGATATATACGTACAAAAAAAAGAATCATTTGAATGAGTTTAGCGCTCTTCTAGTGATTTCACATTACTTTCACTTTAACCGTGGGCTTGTTGCCATGATTGTTGCACGCATTAAGCTGTTTCCCATCATTTCTGGGATTATTTAATGGTTTGATGCACGGGATCATTGTTCCCACGGCGATGTGGAGGGATTTAAGCCTTGAAAAAGTCGGTCTTGTTTGTTATACGGCCTGTGGTTTTGTTTGTATCGATGCCAACTTCTGAAAAAGGGCTTGTAACACAGTAAATGTGTACAAATCTGCCGCATATAAACAATTTGTGGGACTCTCTTGGTGCTCAGTAAATCAAATGGACTTTTTGTCTGACTGGTTCTGACTGACTGGTGGGACTGCTGAGGGGTTTTTTTTGCAAACAGGGCAGCTGGGGGCTTATTAACGCTACGACTGATGCTGCACTTTTGCTCCTCTACAGTTCAGCTTTTGCTTCAGGTCTCTTGCGGCAGATGATTGTTCGATTCAGGTGAGCGAGGTCGGACAGAGAATCTGGCATCCTGTAAAACTTTCCAAAGTCTTTTTTTTTTCTTTT
>CAESWR010000982.1:389065-399291 GCA_903171835.1 Mullus surmuletus
TTTTTTTTTTCAGCACGTCTGATTTACAGCTTCAATTTGTCAGACTGGAATCCAGCCACACGTCAAACTAACTGACAGATAACAGCCGAGCTGCTCCAAACGCCAAATACGTGACCCACTGTACGCTCAGCTGTTTTTATGCTCTTATATATTCAGGAATCCGTGGATGAGGGGGGGGTTGCGGGTTTTCAAACACACAATGCTGCTCAGCTGCCGCTTGTTTTATCAGAACGGAAACAGATATCGGTTCTTTCGGAGGTAGTTTTTAGGTTTGAGAGCTGCCAGAGCTTTGGTGAAAATAGTCCCTGCCCTCAAACTGGTTAAAACTGTGACAGTGAAGAAGCAGAAAAAGAGCTTCCGCATTGTTTCCCCTCACAAAAATTATGTTATAAGATTTGTGGGAAAGCACTAAGAGCGCCCCTCCCTCTTTTATTCATTTATTTTCTTAAACTCTGGGAATGTTCTCGTGGAAAAAAAAATAGCAGTTTTTTCTTTTTTTTTTTATTTATAGCTGGTCAAAATGTAGCCACGCCGCCGCCGTTTGTGGTCCAAAGCTGCCTCGCTTAGGGAATATATGTGACTAATTTGTCTAATGTGTACGCACATAAGTGTCATACATCATATAAAATGTAGCTCAAACATCTACTTTGACCCTGACCCAAAAGATTTAAAGGATAACATGTCTGTGTTTTGCTTATGAGCAACACCATATACGTAAGAGTGACCCCCGATTCAACTGAACGTGAATTCATTTACGTCGATAAGAAGTATAAACACGGGCGGCTGTGCATCGGGGTTTCTCGGTCATGTGGGTTTTTATGTGATCCGGTCTGAGGCCGCGGGAGGCAAACGAACCCGAAAGCCCCTTGGAAGCTATGACGAGCATTCATTAAAAAAAAAAAGAAAACTCTAAATATACAGTAAAGAAGAATTGGCTCAAAGACGGCCCCGTGTAAGCGTTCACATTGGAATCCCGCGGGTATAAAAAGGGGGTTTTGTCGCATCTCAGATGAAGCGACATGCGAAATAAAAGCGTCTATTTAAGAACATCCGCACGGCGATTCAATTAAAAGAAACTCAATAAAGTGGCTCCTCGAGGCGGAGAGGGCAGCTGACACGGGACTCTGTGCTTGCGAAAGGAAGCTGTCGGCGCGATGGCGTCCCTGTAACTATTAAATTACTCAAATTGAGGAATGTTTATTCAGAGCTTACGGGACCGGCTATACTGCTGAACCAGCGCTCTGCATCCTGATGCTCTATTTTAGTCACCGCTTTGTTGTTGCACCAGTGTTTGACTTCAACTATTACAGCCATAAATTAATAATAAATACTGTTTGTTTTTTTTTATTAGGGAGCAGCAGGTAGTGTGCTTATCTGGGGGGGTTGCGCAACTTGGACGCGCAAACACTCAAAGTGAAAATAATAGTTTGACTTCCGACTTGAGTGGGGCGGCGAGCCACGCTGTTGTTTATTCAATCAGACGTTGCACAACGAGCAAAATGTCAAAGGTCAAGGTTAGGCAGTGAGGACCTGCTTTGTATGAAAAGTGTCCTAAAATAACCTTTTCTTGGAATTCTGCCCCTTTAATAATCCATCTGGAGTGTTTGGAAAATGCTTTGGAAATGATGATTGGATTCGGATAGAATCACCAGCATTTTGTGAGACTAAGTTATGTTAAAAACGCTTCTTTTACAACATTTTCAATTGAATGAGTTACATCAGAAAAACTGGATCTAAATTGAAAACATATGATATTTGAAATGAACAGATCCTTCGGTTGTATGTGTGAGTTGTCTGCTGGCATCAGAATTAGTCATGATCCAAAAAATCAAAGTAAAAAAAAAAAAAGCTAACAATGTAATTGAAACGATTGGCTGGTGAAATAAGGATTAAAGTGACATTCTGCTCCGATTTTGGTAACTAGGAACTCTAGCTAGGAATTCTCAGTGTCCTTGCAATCGCTTGAATTTCAGTTTGAAAACTGGCTCATGTTTAGGCAACTGAAGCCTCTGGCGAAAGGTCAAAGGGTCAACGGTGGTCTCGCCCAACGTGCAGCGGACTTTTCCACAAGCCGGGATTCACTCAGACTGCGTTTTTTTTTAACGCGGGGTCGTCGTGCATCCTGCTCTGGAACTGCACTTCATTTCAAACATTTTCACCCAAGCAGATTTATCAATGCAATTGTAAAAGGCGGTCCTGCATGTTTGTGGGGAGGTTTCTGACCCCAGACTCTCATTCCGCGCCGCCTGTTTCAATGACCGTCCTTCTGAAGTGTATCAGGAAGGAATTGGCGAAACACGGAATCCTGCTGCGGTGGCTGCTGGAAATCTCGACCGCTCGAGAGACAGACAGAGAGCGAGCGAGAGGGAGAGACAGACAGAGTTGTGTTTGGACAGTAAACAGACTCCTTGTTCAGAAAACACACAAAACAGAGGAACATTTCTGTTTATCTTTCCCCCGCCACCCCCCCACCCTGGACGTGCCTCCACATGGGACTCGCCATGAGTTTGTGGTCACTGCAGAGGATAGATTGATCACAGCTCATCCAACGTAGAGATGTAGCAAATAGATTCTGCCCACCCGGACTTCCGTCCATGCATGTTTGCTTGTGTGTGTGTGTGAGTGTGTGTGTGCTCTCCCAGGATGTCAAGTGCTGTCAGTGGGGGGAACGTTAAAACATATTTCACCGCCTACAAATTCAAGGAATGATGAATGTAAAGTTTAGTCAGACTACATTCTCTCTCATATTTATCATTCCTGTGGCGAAAATGCGTAACACTGCAATATATATATGTTTTGCATCTTCTTGATATATTCTGTATTAAAGAAAATCTGTTTTATTGGATTAGGTACCACAAATATATCAATATAATCTATATATCATCTTTTAAACAATTGAATGATTGAGAGACTACCACTTTTTTTTATTTAATTACACAAAAAATGAAATTAAACCGTGAATTAAAGCATTAGATAATCCTGATCATCATCATCATTGACAAGAATTAATAGATATTTTGTGTGTTTGTGTGTGTGATTGAAATTGCACATAATAATTCTAATTGCAATTTTAAATGGAAGGAAAAACGAGTCGAAAACTGAAGCGCTAATGAAGATAGCTCTCTAGAGTATATAGTGTATCTGCTCATTATTACATTGTTAAACATAACCAAGTGCAAACTATCAGGATCAGCTACGAACCAGACAACATTCTTCTTAAAACATCATTTATGTCGTGATATCCTGCAAAAGATGCTGCATTTATTCACATGAATGAAGTTTCTCGGGTGTTCCTCCTTTTGGGTGTGTCCCCGTCTATCTTGTGCTCTTTCCCGTGCCTGTTTTATTCCCACTGAATTCTTCTCTCCTTATTTCAGTCAGCAGAGTAACATTAGTAAGATTAACCGCTCATGAAAAAAGTAAAAAAACAACTTTTTATAGCACGACAAACAAATCTTTTTCAAGTGATCATGTTGGCCTTGTTTTTCCAGGTTGTCCTTCCTGCCAAATCGCAGCTACAGCGACAACGGGCGGACGATACTGGCCAACGAGCAGGAGTCCCAGGACTCCATTGGACCACTATGAGGCCTGCTACGATGTTGTCACAAACGCGAACCATGCATTTGTTTTTAAATGTGTGTTCGTGAAGTCTGAAGGTTTGCAGCATCACCACGGGTCGGTTCTGACTCTTGAAACGAGCAGGATGAAGCGTGCCGGTGCCGCATCGGAAACGACCGGACGGAGGTTTTTGTGTTAACTGGCCGGAAGTACCAGATATGCTCACTCTGAAGTCCAAAGAACTGTTTTCTCAAAGCTAATATCTGGATCCGGAGCCACAGATCTCAGAAAGACACAGGACATTCACGGACAAACTCAGCACTCTGTTTAAGCGAAACATGCCCCCCCCCCCCCTTCACATGACAATAACACAACATGACAGCAACCTAGTTGTTTTGTGTGTTTGGAATTCATGTTGCTTTTTTGACGTCAACTCGCTTTGAGGTTTTCGGTGCCAATCACGCACGCCCACATACAATTTAAAAAAAAGGTCAGCGAGTTCGCAATATCGCCCCAGACGAGAGCAGTAACAAATTTCTAACACTGACTGTTGTCATTGCAAAGAGACAGAGACATCAAAAGCTCCAAAAAGATGTCAAACGAATAGAAATGACATACATTTCTTAACGGGCAGCCCGGTTATAATTCAGTTAACATAAACCGGGTTTGAGTAAACAGAGATGAGACTCTTCTTGAATCCCTTTATAGCACATAAAGGATCGATGCGTCACGTACATCACTGCAACTAATTTGTCGGTTGACTTTCAAGAAGCGATACTGACATAACGGACGGCCTTTCATTTTTCTTCCCTAAAATGATTCTGTGCATTCATTTGTTTCAAAGAGCAGAAAGTGCATCCGTGACTAACAATCACACTAATGGAAAAGACTTCATATCAGTTGTTTTGACTTCGCGTCGACTGGTTTCTATTCTGACACCGAGATTCTCCAGTTTTGTTGTTTTTTTTACAGCATTAATCTTGACACACATGTTCGACATCAGTAGGACCCGTTGTTATTGTCAATGTGCAATAGCTACAATAAGAAAATGAAGATTGCGCCATTTTGCAAAGAGTTTTTAAACACAAGAAAAAGGGCTGCGACTGATGAGCTTTTCCTGGTGAATGACGTGAAGTGCATTAAGTGGCTTTGACCACTAGATGGCAGGAAAACTCCCGACCAAGGCCACAGCAACTGTCTTCTGTCCCCGTTTACTTCACCATCCGCTCATTTTGACCCCATGAAAATATTTCTCAAGCCCGTTCCGCTCACTCAGTTTGTCTTTGCTTCTTGCCTTCGTTTGGGGGGGAAACCAAAATATTAATTTAAAAAGTGGCTTAAAACAGTACGACAAGTTTTTTGTCCACTGCGTCCTGTTTTTTTTGTTTATTGTGTAAGAAGGAGATTCAAAATAAACAGTGAATTTGACAAAGTCTCAGTTTAACATGGTTTCTTATTTTTATTGTTGTCCTAAAGGGCCAGTTCAACCATTTCTACGGAAGATATGATCCCTTTCCACTTTTTGCCTCCAACTTTCACTCAACACAAGCGTCTCTAATATTATTTTGCATTGAAAGACATTTTCTAACAAGCCATTATTGTTGTTACAGATGGCAGGCGGCAATTATAAACAAAGGCCCTCGCCAGGGAAGCCATTTGGTGACGGCAAACGCGATTATCCCCAATCATTCCGCCGTCACTGACAATAATCTCAGAGCTGATTTGGCGGTTTGATTGGCGCCTGAAACCCATTCTGCCGGCCATTAAACAAACAGAGAGAATCCAGAGGAGGAGTTTGCTATTACATGATCCCCCGACTCGATATCCCGAGCGTCTCAGCAGCATCATGAGATTCTGAATGGCTGTCAAAAAGTGACAGATCTCATGCTGATGTGAGAATCTGCGAGATACAAAATGTGTGATTTCCATCCTGATCTGCGTTTCTGTGTGTAACATTCCAAAGTGCCAACGCAGAATCTAAGAAATATATCTGATCGTCACCTGGCAGTTTGAAACAAGAGGGAGGACGGGGTGACAGACGAGGGGGAGGCGGCTGAGGCCGTAACATAAATGTGACAGCTGTTTATGAAAAAACTAATTATGATAAATAGGTTTTAGGAAGTAAAATCAGCAATTTACCAAAGAAAAACAAAGTATCCTAACGGGGTTGCTCATCACACTGACAGCAGCTACAAGCCAAACTGCATTTCAGCCAGTTAACCTGAGTGAGCACCTGCGACCACCCTCTGTGTCGAAAGCTGAGGAAGGCCCCTCTGCGGCGGCTCTCACGTGCATTCTGGCTACAGCCACCAGAGGGAGCTTTAACACTCAGGGAGGACATGAGATGTTCATGTATATTCATATTCAACTGGGAAGATTAAACAGAACGTGATCATTGATGCAATTAGCAACAGCTGTGCCTCTTCCCCGCCTGGTTTATTTCATATTAATCAGACTGCGTTCTGCTGCTGAATCTTTCCAGCATCACACACACACACACACTGAACACACACATGCACACACAGACGATCACAAGTTTTGCCAGCACAGCACAGAAAGTGTCTGTCCTCGTTAACTACAGCGTCTTGAGATACTCACTAATTAATCAGTGCAAACAGGTTCGCCTAATCATGCAGACACTGCAATCAATGACCAGGTGAGGTCATTAAAAGGACAGTTCACCAAAAAGTGACAATTCCCCCATCGTCTTCTTGCCACTGTACTGTTAGACGGATAGTTGACGCTCTTAAGTCCACAAAACACGTACTCACACATTGATTCTGGTCTGTCTCACCTTATAGGCATTTGTGTATTTGGCTTGGTGTGATCTTTAACACAACTACAGTGCTGGAAAAGTGATGCGGTCAAGATTTCCAACATTGGTTTTCTCAGACGTCCTTTGAATTTTACACAATCTCAAATATTATCATGAATATTTGTGGAAAAATCTTTTTTGGGTTTCAAAAGGTGTGGCTGCATTCGACAGACACAAACAAATACAAATGATTTTTTTTTGTTTACAAGAAAAACTAGCAAAATAAATTAGTGATTGTTTCAATATGTCAGTTCTCAACATTGTCGGGATCAAAATCAACAATTAACAGAGAATGTGTTCAAAACTGAACAAATAATGAATAAACCTTCAAATCATGCAGTTGAGCTCTTTTTCTACCACTGTATCATGCTCAGAGGAAGATGTTTCGTAATAATTGCAGCACAAAACTGCTGCAATTATATTAATGTCATCAGTTCTAGGATTTAGAAATGTCCAACAGACCGTTGAATTGATCCTGGGATTAAAGCAAAGACGATAGTGATTATAGTGTTTGCTTTCTTCCTATTGTTTCTTCGTTTGCGTCCTAAAAAAGTGGATTTTAAGAAGTGTGCTCTGCTTAGTCATCACAATACCCTTTTGGCCTTCCTCAAATACTCACACCAAGTTATCATCTCGCATCAGGGTGTTTAAAGTTTATTTTCGTGCAGGCATTTTGTGTGCACGACTTGCTCTTTGTTGCAGCTAATCCTCGTAAACATTTGCGTTTAGGTAGTTTGCTCTCACTCCAGGCTGTTAATAAGTAGAAGATGTCCCCCTCAGTGTCCTGCAGGAGGCCGATTGATGGATGTAACTGGGTCTCAAAGGTCATGACTCTTTCCAGAGGAGATCCAACAAGTGGCACGTTCAGGTTTGATAAGCCATAATGAAATACAGTGTGGGCTCTAGAATGTAAGAAAACTCATAAACTAATTAAAAAAGAATCTTGATTTGTAGTTTAATTTCAGGGTTTTGTATCTGGAGGGAATTTTTTTGGGGGGGAAAAGCATTTTTGGTGCAAGGCAACAATTTTGAATGCAAAGTATGTAATTTGCAAAGGCAATCTCCCCATTAGAGGATTATGTGAAGGTGTGGTATCATGGCAGTTCACGTCTTCATTGTTGACAACCACACCGAAGCTCATGCGATTCAAGCAGGATCATGTTCACAGAGGAGGTAAAATACTACATTTCTTGTTGCACATTAACAGCTACCATGAACCTCTAAAAGTAAGATCAATATTCAGACCCTATCAATTCTATCTATTGGATTACTGTGCCAGGAAGGATATTTATATAACAGACGACTAAATGAAAAACACTTTACCTTAAATGACCGACATCTGTGGGTGTCAGCATTGTTAATAAGTTCACATGTTACATATTAAACCTTTAAAAGGTCGTTCCAGCCTGTTGATGAGTAGGAAATGATACCAAACTGTTTTTCAACTTGAGCTGCCTAACACATTCTAAACAAAGTTAGACATTGAGTCACAGTTTAACCATAGTGGGAGGTGATGAAAGTCGACGTCTTTACATCTTACATATTGATGAGAAGGCTGATTAAATGAAATGAGATTGTGCTGTGTACAGAAGTTCTAGTTTTTAATCTGTGTCAAAGTTCTAGTTTTGAATCCTTAAATGTTGATTAAATAGGGAAAAAATCAAAAATTAGGCCTAAAATATACAAGTTAATCATTCATTAGGAGAAAAGCCGTTTTTGCTTGTGTAGTTTTAAAATGACTTCAAAAGTATTATAGGTAAATTACTGCCTAAGTCTTAATTCTAAAAATATGGGGGGCGGGGCATGTCTGAGTTTAAAATGTTTGGATTTTTTAGGTATATTTTGAGCTTCCATGAAGCTTTTACAACATTATCTCGCAGCATCAATCAACGTGGGAAACAAAATGATCCGGTTTCTTCTCATAACTTCAACTGAAAGATGCACACACATCCCCAGCAGCTCAGTCGCCACGGTAACCCCCATCCGCAGCCGTATGCGTCGCCTCCTCCTCCTCCTCCTCCCTTCCTCTGTGTCCCCTCCCCCTCTGTGTGGCTCCAGCACCGAGACGAGGGGGGTGGGGTGGGGTGATTGGTTGCTGCAGCACCCATGATGCTTTGCAGTAGGAAGCAGGAAGCAGACAGAAGCCGTCAGTGAGCTGCTGGGTGCACGGCGGTTCAAAGGAAAAGCAGACTGATGTCGGATGAGGGGGAGGCAGGCAGGGAGGCATGGCCGATGCTGCCTCCACATCACAGGCGGGCTTTTCCTTCTCTGCGGGTGAGTCTTCCTTTAAGTGACCCACCTACCTACAGAAAATGTAGAAATGAATACCACCACATCCGTATGAGAGGCTTATGTGGCATGTAGACAGTGGAGCAGACATGTAGACAGATGAATTTAAAGGGCCAGCGCTCTAATCTCCTCAGATGGGGGCAGGATGAGTGGTGTTAGGTGGACAACAACGGGTCAAACAAGGTGACCAACTGGGAGGAAGCATCTTGTGATTGTTGGCCGGTGTTTTGTCAGTGGGGGATGACATTCCAGTTTAACTGTGCGTGGATATTAATGTCACAGAGCTGCACACACACACACACACACGTACAAACACAAACACACATACTGTTGCAAAAGCAGCCCTGCGAGTGTGAACAAAAATATGACTTGTCATTGTGAGCGGCAGTAGTAGAGGAAGACGAAGACGTGAACATCTTGACCACAACGATGACAATGATGCCATTGAAGTTCGTCTTACACACAGAAACACGCCCACCCACACACACACACACAGACCCACTTTAGTCACAGGCTGCGAATTTGATCCACATTACTAGTTTCATGAAGACAAGAGAAGGGAGACACGAACAGAATAAGCAGAAGAAAACACATCATTTCCTTATTTTCAAGGCCTAATAGTCATACCAAACTTTAATTCTTCACGTAAGCTCCTAATTACTTGCCAAAACTGTGCTTCATTTGGATTAATGTTTTATATGACATAATATGCATTCAGATGAAATATAAAATGCTGTTTTATTCAACTGTTATCAAATTGTGACTCAACCAAACTATGAACTGTTGAAAATTGGCTCCTGCTTAGATCTGAGTGACTAATTTTAGCACACAAATACCACATCTGAAAATCATCAAACACATTAGACGTTTGTGGGTTGTCACCCTTGTAGTTCACACTGATAACAGCCATGATGTCATCACTTCATCCCCTCAGGTTATCTTCTTCTTGCAATATAATCCACACTTTGCAGGATGTACTTAGTCTGTGCTCTTTTTCACTTTGCAAACACAAGCTGCAGGCCGGAGAGAGATAAAAATAAACTACTCTGGTAAAAAATTGACTTTATTAAGACCTACAGCTATGCCCTTTCAGTCAACACTACAAAAAAAAAAAAAGAGTGACAAGCCCCGCCCACTCCCACCGATCAAGCCAATAGTAAACGTGTGAGGGTGAGCAAAGGGCTGCTTTTATCTCACTATTTATCCAGCAGCGACTGCGCTCACATCTCCTGGTGCTCGGAGAGACAGACAGAGAAGGACGTGAAGGCGCTCAGCACAGAACTGATCTAAGTGCAGCACAGACACTCAGTCCCGTTTGGCGCTGTGACTCTGCAGGTGAGTACATGAGCACAATTGGCTGACTGAATCCTACAATATGATTAAGGAGAAGAAAATACTGTGGACATTTAGGAAAGTTCCCAAATATTAGATGTTTCCAGAAGTGGGAAATAAAAAACAATACTGCATAGATTTAGTGTTTTAATTGGGATGCAGTTGATTTGTCTTTGCATGTATAGTTGGAAGTGTAAAAAAAAAAAAAAGTTTATATTAAAGATGGTTTGTT
>CAESWR010000982.1:417984-433927 GCA_903171835.1 Mullus surmuletus
TGGTGCTGACCACTACAGACGGCCTCTGCAGGAAGCTGGCAGGGTTTGGGGGCACTTCTGACTTAGCAAAATTAGCCTTTTTTATAAATTAAACTTGTTTTATTACTCTTGTGGTTTTTTGTACTCGTGTTATGTCATTTTTATGCACAAACTCCACACAGAAAATAGTTCCTACATTGAAAGTTCTATTTATAGTCTTTCATTTATCGTTATTAAGTCTCCTTTAATATAAATTACGTCATCAGCAGTAAATTTTGATCTCCAGCATCAGGGGGTCTGGCGCTCTGAGCTTTATAACTGTGCTCCCATGCCTTATTGGGGGACACTTTTTAATTTATGTGCGTGCACCACACCCCTGTGCGCTGAATGAGACCAGACTTTTAGCCGAAAGCCATTCTGAGGAAACATGTCAGTGTGCTCTGAATGCAGATGAGGCCAAATGAGAAGGTTTACGGACACAGATGCTTCAAAAACAACAGCATAAACCGCGTCTGACAGCAGCGATTTGTCATGTTATGCTGTGCTGCTGCAGCACAATGCTGCTTTAGATCATGTTCAAACCTCACACGGCATCATGTTTGTGTGTCTCAGTCCCAGGATGAGGGTCTCCTACGTCGTCTTCTCAGCCAGAGCCGTCGTGATCCTGCCGCTGACTGGAGACAGGTACGGTCCTCCTTTTATAAGACCCCCTCTCGTTCTTCATCCTAATCTCAAACCCCTAGCCCTCAGTGGTCTCGCCCCTCTGTACCTGTTTGAGCTCCCACGCCAGAGCCTTAAGGTCTTAAGGACCTTAGACTTTGGAACAGTCTTGGCGTCTTTACTAAAGCCTCCCAGATCATAGGCACTGTAGTTTTACTTTTGCTGTTCTTATTTTAGTGTTTTAATTTGATTGTTTTCATTGCAATCTATTCATTTGACTTGACTAATCTTACAACTCCCGTCAGCTGGCAAACACAACACGACATAGAAGAGACAACCAGATCACACAGAAACTAGCCTGTTGTTGCTGTCTTTATTTATTTCTTTTTTCATGTGATCCCGGCTCTGCAGGTCCAAAATAGACGAGGGTCTGGAGAAGCTGAGCCAAATCAAACCTGCTGGTGAAACCTACATGCACGAAGGCATGAAAGCGGTGAGTGCATCGTCGAAAAAAAAAGGCCAAAGACCGACTTGGATTGAAAAAATAGAACAGAATGGTTGTTTTCGAATAGGTATGTCTAAAAAAAACACAGCACATAAGAAGTAATCATGAGGAAAAGAATAATATGATAACAATAATACAGAGAATGTGTGTGAACAGTGCACTTTCTGTCATCAGGTGTCCGATCAGATGAAGGCGCAAACGTCTCCATCGTCCAGCATCATCATCGTCCTGACCGACGGCAAGCTGGAGGTGTACCCATTCGAACTGAGCGTGCAGGAGGTAAAACACACACACACACACACACACACATGCATACCCACCACCTCTGGGGATGACGATAACCATCACGATATCTGGAACAATAACACGATGATGGCGGGAGATGAAGAGTCGAAAGCAGGCAGCGGTTGGTTTCCACTCCCATGTGATCTCATAGCTAAACACCAAGCGGGTTTATATCAGCAGAACCGGCTCGGCTCGCTGCGGGACTTTTACCGGCTGTGTTTTGCTTCCCAGGCCGACAAAGCCAGAGGTTTCGGAGCCCGAGTGTACTGTGTCGGGGTCATGGACTTTGACCACAAGCAGGTATGGTGCTCGCTGGCCAACACAGTGTGTGTGCGGCAGAAGCCCCACCGATACTGATACTGTTGGCTGTTTAAACACTGCTGTTTTATTTGTCCTGGTGTGTGCGAGTGTGTGTGTCGTGGCTACGGTCGTCTGTTGTTTTTGGTCGGGGGTTCATTAACTCACCTTGACCTTGTTGCTTGGTCTGTTTTAGGTCGTGTGGAACCTGCTGTTTTATATCTGGCAGGGTTTGAAAGTGCGCGCTCGGTGCCGTGTTGGGCTTGTGTTAGAATATGGAAAACATTTTGGTAAGGCAGCGGGTTTCGTATTAGCATTTAGCGGTGAGAGGTTTTTATTTCCTCCTGTGAGGGTATTGGTTCACTGAAGGGGAGCGCCTTGGAGGCCAGGAGGAAGGACGGATCCAAACGAGCCCTCAGCATTGTGGGTCTAGATGATTAAGAAGCACAGGAATATTTGTAAATCTTCCAGCTAAATATGTCTGGAAATCATGAAATCCATCCATTGTTCTCCATTGAAACCGAAAATTAAATCTTAGACAGCATGAATCTTTATCAGGTATTTTGAATTCCCCACGACTTTCAACTGATGTCTGTCATTTCTTTAAAATGTTTGAAAGTGGAAAGAAAACTGCACAATTAAAGTTGATTTTCAGTACATTTTTTAATTAGAATATTTTGTTAGAAATGAATCTACCCTTCTGTGATTCAGTGCTTCAGATATCAGCTCAATTTTTATGTTTAATAACTGTGATGTCAACATAAGTGGTATATTTATATATTTGTGTGTTGATCTTTTAGAGATATCTTCGAGATATCATCAGAAAACTTAACAGAAGTGGGTCATTATGCCAAGAAAAGCAGACAAACACAGAAGTTTCTTTGTGTTTTCATCCTAATCAGACCAAAACATACATGAAGAAGTTTCCTAAAATCTCATCACCTCACTATTCTTGAATATTCAAGGCTGTAAATGTATAAGCAGTCCTTCGCCCGGGTTACTGGCTGAACGTCCTCTGTGGTCTCAGGAGGAAGTCATTACACCACTCTAATTAAATAACGGCAGGCCGCCTTCCTGTTCTGCTATCATTAAAGCGGGGGATGAAAGCTACAGGCTGATGCTCGCAGCTTTCATCTCCTAAACAGGCTTTTCCTCCTTAAACGGCAAAAGCGCCTGAAAGAGAGAGCGCTGAAATCTAACGTTTGTCCTCTGCACACTCATCTTTTCATCGCTGTTGTTTCACTGTCACAGCTGGCAGAAATAGCAGACGGCAAAGAGCAGGTCTTCCCGGTGCTGTCCGGTTTCCACGCTCTCAAAGACGTCGTCAGCACGGTGAGGGTCAACTTCAAAGCATCCGCAAAGGAGAGAGTGACCGTTCGAGCTGACCGCTTATGACGCTCTTATCTCCACGCAGATCCTGAAGCAGTCCTGCTCAGAGGCCTTCACCATAGAGCCCTCAAGCGTGTGCGTGAACGGTCAGTCGGGGTGCAGACAACGCGGCGAGACGATTCAATCGCCTCAGTCGGGCCGCGGAGTAAACAGTCTGGTGTGTTTCAGAGTCTTTCAACGTGGTGCTGAGGGGCAGCGGCTTCAGCGGGCCCAAAAGGACGGAGAACGTCATCTGCTTCCTCACAGTCAATCGACACACATACAGTGAGTAAACATGAGGCTTATTGTCATTATTATCACTATTATTCTTATTGTTATTATCATTATCATGATCATTATTATTATTGTTATTGTTATTATTGTTGTTATTGTTATTATTATTGTTATTGTTACTGGTATTATTATCATCATCATCATCATCATCATTATTATTATTATTATTGTTATTGTTACTGGTATTATTATTATTATTATTATTATTATTACCATCATCATCATCATTATTATTATTAATATTGTTGTGAATGGTAATAATAATACATATTGATAATAATAATAACATTTATTTGTAGAGCACTTATCAACACATAAGTGCTCTAAAGATAAAGCACATATGATGATAACAACAACAACAACAACAATAATAATAATGATAGTAATAATAGCATTTATTTGTAGAGCACTTATCAAAGCATGGCTACAAAGTGTTTTATATGGATGTACATACAAACATACATGCATAGTGTCATAAAACACACAACAGAGGCACTTATGACTTATGCAGGGACCCAACATATCCCACCAAGAGCAAGCACTGGGCAAAAACAGGGGTGAATAAAAACTCCCTTTTAGGAAGAAACCTTGAGCAGATCCATGACTCAGGGTGGGCGGCCATCTGCTTTGACCGCTCAGGTTAGCAAGACATAAGGTTTAAGAGGTGTGTGGGAAAGGGGGATACGGGTGTGTGATTCACGAGCGACTAGAAGTGATGCATTCTGGGATGCAATCATCATCATCCATGAAGGGAGAGAAATATGCAGACCTCTGTGGCGCAGAGGGGAAAGTCAGCGTCACGGCGTCCAGAAGCAAACAGTAGCTGCTTTTTATCTACTTCAGCTGGAGAACAGAGGAGACATTATGAGGCCGCGGACAGGGAAAGAGAGTGTGGGGGGGTGGGGTGGGGGGGTCTCATTAGTCTATAAACAGATCAATGGAGGATGGAGGGAGGAGTATGTGTCCGTGTCACAGAGAGGACATGACGAAACACCCACATGCTTCCTCCCACTTGTTTTTATCGCTCTTTTTTGACTTATTTTCGTTCCACTTCCTGTCCTGCTTCGCTCCCCCCTTCCTCTCATCACACACGCAGAAATCTGTCTCCTTTTGGTCGGGCAAATTCAAATCAATAATCTGTATTTAGAAACAGAGTCACAGTGTTTATCGCTCCGTCCCCCTGCAGACCAGAAGCCCACTGTGGTTAGAGACGGCTATCTGCTGTGTCCGGCCCCCGTCCTGCATGAGGTCGGACAGTAAGTCAACACACACACACACCCCCACACACACACACACACGCACGTATACATTGTTTGTGAAAACATTTCCAAGCTCCCTGTGGGCAAAAAAAAAAAGCTGTGAAAGACTTATGTAACTTCCTATAAGACAAAAACTGTCATTAAATCCCTAATTACAGTGACGTTATTGCTTTAATTATAGGACAGAATACGGAATGATGTATAGAAGCAGGCCGTGTAAACCACAAGAATTTTTAAACCAACCATGGAGATCATGTTTGAATGCTAAACATTGTGTTGTGGTCTCCTTTTGTCCCCCTGCCCTTGTTTGTCCTCATCCATTGTTATACCAAGAGAAAAATGGCCTCTCAGTGTTGTGAAACCGCAAGTTTATATTAGAGTTCTATTCACCTGATCCCTGTAATCCCTTTTCTTTTGCTGTCAAAGCCAAGTAGGATTCTAGCATATTGAAAAACGCGAACACTCATGCAGAAAAAATCCTTTTTTTTTTTGGCGTAACTAATTTTGTAGCATCAGCGCCTCGGCATTTATCACACCAGCTTGTCCGAGGCTTAGAGAGAGGGTGTGTGACTGGGCGCAACATTTTGCAAATTTGGCGCATGACGAAAATGCAACACTAACATGCAATTGTGAGTTTATTAAAGGAGAGGATGGTATTTGCAGAGCGTATTGCAGGTTAGAGATCTGCTGCGAGGAGCGGCGGGAAGCGAGAGCGACTTCTGAAATAAAAGTGCCTCCGAACAGCTTGAAGTGTTGGATGGAGCGCAGCCAGACGGACCAGAATATCTCTGTGGCATTTAGAGAGCGAGCCAAAGCTTCAAACAACACACTCTTCTCTCTCTCGGCACAACTTGGTCCCCGCTCGAGCTGAAACAATCGCAGTTTTGGCCCTGACTGTCCGCCAACTTTCTTTAGCGAAAATAAGGAAACGTGGTAAAAATATGATAAAGAAAATCAATGGGAGCGGCTTTCCTTCTCACGATGCCTAGAGGCCGTTTGGCAGCGAGCTGGCGAAGGGAGCTGTGGGCAGGGTGGGCAGAGGGGGGGGTCACACACACCTGTTTCAGTTGTTTTCCCCAACAATGAACAGTTGCTGCTTTACATGATGGGAAATAAATAAAAGTGAGTGTGTTTTGTGACGAACTTTGAATCCGTAATTCCTTTCACGGTATTGTGCTACAACACACACACACACACACACGTTCTGTAAACACACACGAACACTTGCACAATCTCACTCCGCAGACCGACAGCTCGCTCAGCGTCTCCTCTCTGGTGTTTTTGCAGATCACTGGAAGTGCTGGTTAGCCTGAACAATGGGCAGTCCTACATCTCAAGTCCCATCACCATTTACGCGACGACATGTGTGAGCAGCAGTCATGAAGCGCTACGATATGACCGACACTCTTCATGTGTCGGGCGAGCTGTGTGTGGCTGATTTCTTTGTTTGTGTGTGTTTCTGTGTGTGTGTGTTGCAGTCCGATGGGACCTGGGTGCTGTGGCTGCTCCTGGCTATTTTGCTCTTACTGGCTCTGGTGTTATCCTGGTGGTTCTGGCCTCTCTGCTGCACTGTGGTGAGTTCTTAAATGAAGGCTCGCTCTGTACACTGGAAGTGTGAACCTAAAAATAAATAAATCAATAAAAAAATTGATGTTGTTTCTTACAGGTGATCAGAGACCCACCCCCGTCTCGGCCCCCACCTCCACCTCCGGTCATTGTAAGTGAACCGTTGACCAAAAGCTGACCAAAACACATTATGAGAGTTGGTTTTAAAGGGATCATTTTCAACCAAATTTGCATTGTTTGATTTAGTGTTGTATTTTTATCAGCGACGTTTTACAAAGTAACATGTGGCTCATCCATCAACAAAAAATACTTTGATCTAGATGTTTCATTCAACGCATTTTTTTCAACTATACACAGAATTGAGAGCATACTAGAAAAACGAGGCAAGCATGTCTTACGTTCATATAACTTGAAAAATTATGCACTTTTATTAACAAATTCAGTTATTCTGTGTATAAGTCAGACCATACTAACTTACCTTAGTAAATATGAGCAGGTTTCCACATTCATAGACAAAGCTACAGGGGGAAACAGATTATTTCAGACTTCATTCTTTTTCGCCTCTCTAAAAAAACTGTAAAATCTCTGGAAACAAATAATGATAGCAATCTCTCTTCAATGTAAAAAAAAAATCAGTTATCATCATCATCATCAAAGAGTTGGCAACCCTAGCCGCTCACCAACCATTTACATCTTCTTGTGTGGTTTGTGATTTTGTGAAAAATGGGTCATTTTCACCAGGACAAACTTTGTTTATTTCAAGGAACCAGAAGAAGAATTTTTGCCCAAAAACAAGTGGCCTACAGTGGATGCTTCATACTATGGGGGCAGAGGTCCTGGAGGAATCCGGCGCATGGAGGCACGTTGAAAAACAGTGAATATTCATTGAGAAAGCGACATTGATGCCCTCTTTTTTACTCTTTTTCTTAATTATCATTATCTGTCCCGTAGGTGCGCTGGGGTCAGAAGGGCTCCACAGAGGAAGGGTCTCGGCTTGAGAAGACCAAAGACGCTGTGGTCACCCTGCCGGAGGACGTGGAGGAGCCCATCATACCTCGACCCCCGCCGAGACCTCCACCGGTCTACAACCCCTTACCGGAGCCTAAATGGTACACTCCCATCAAGGTGAGCCACTTTCCGGTCATTTTCTATTCAAAGCGATGGTTATTGTTGTTATTCGCATTTTTGATGTTCTGTCTGATGTGACCTCCAGGGGCATTTTGAAGCATTGGTCGCACTGATGAGAAGACAGTACGACAGAGTGGCAATCATGAGACCAACGCCTATTGACAAGGTAAGGTTGTGAAGTTTCGATTTTGGACATTTGGCGCCACTAGATGTCGCTTTAGCTGCGGTTTTTGAACCAAAACAAAAACTGCTGACAAAGTTGACTTTAAAAACTATGGCTGGATTTAGTGCACTAACATCTAATCTCTTGCAGCCAGACTGTCACGAAGGATCAACACATTTGGCCATAAATTGAAATTAGATCCAGGCTCTTTAGGGCGCCGTGATTCGATTAGATAATAGCAGAAAATAATAAAACTCAATCTCCACCCTCCCATTATCGACCCAACAGACAAATAACAACTCGCTGCATCAACACAATTCTTTTGAGTAATAGTCCGAGAGTGGATTCTCTGGGATTTCCAAATGACTTCAACAGGATGTGCTGAAACAAATTCCATTAACTTATAGTGTGTCAAACTTTAAAAAATCACTTAACTCTGCAGGCTGCTGCATGTGTCACACTATGGTCACTTAAATTGTCGTCGTGGGGCTGAAGAATGACGAGGGAGGATGCTTTTACCAAACCTCCTCAACGCTAAAGTCATTGATGTGGCGCATGGGCATGTTTTTCTTGTTTTGAAAGCAGTTTTTCTCCCAGTGACGAATTTCTTGACAACTTAGCCAGTAATAAATTCTAACAAATAAAGATTGGCCACATCTGGTTTTCTCGAACTGTTTTGAAAGAAATGCCACTCTGTTTACTTTTCTCGCCTGCAGGGCCGATGCATCAACTTCACCAGAGTTCAGAGTCACTGAGCTTCCAACCACGAGAATCATTTATTCCTGCTTTTAGTTTTGACCAAAGATACATTTTGTGAATCAATATGTTGTAAATAAATGTCTTTACATATATGCTTGGTATTATTTCAATAAAAAAACACAAGGTCTATTTAGTTATTCTGTTTATTTGAAAGAAAAAATATATAGTTCTCTTTTCACAAAGACCTTCAGTACAAGTACCCTGACCGGTGACACAAATACACACAAAAAAAAAAGATTGGAAAAGAATACATGGAAGAAAAAAAACAAACACGTTATAAAACATTCAAAACTTAAAATGAGCTTTTTTTCTTAATAAATTTAGCATCACGTTCATTCATAGGCAGAGTTTCAAAGGTGACATCTCACACACGCCTCATCACATATGAGATGAAGCAGAGCATGAGTTTCCTGTTTTTATTAAAGCTGCGCACAGTTTGGGGCCCGACTTGGACCCAAACACACTTCTTTGTCATATATGAACTGGTGTATGAACAATAGCTTAGCAACACAGAGCCAGCCAACCAGCAACAAGCTCATTGTTAAACTTCATAGAGAGTACACAAAGACCAAAAAAAATATTTTCTGATACAAAACACGATTTAATACTGTAGAAAGACACCTTAAAATAGGAGTCACCAAATCCTGTAATACGATACACAAAACCCCAACGATGTACTTTGAAGTGCATTTGATTTACCTCGCATGATTAGCACAACGTCGCTGTCACTCGCACGATTTTTGCCACAACACGATCCAAGTGCACATGTCACAAAAGAGTTCATGATCGGAAAGGAAATAGTGCAGCGTGCTTGATAGAAAACCGGAGTGGTTGCATTAGGTGTTTATATTAAGACAGACGGGGGGGGGTGGGAGTAGATGCGCTCTGCTCAAAAGCACTCAACGGGAGGACGATGCAGAAACACTACTCCTAAAAAGCAGTAGTTAGCCTGTAGTTTAGAGTACAAATCGATGTTAACGCAGCCTTCCTTTCCGAGTGGAAACCCTCCCCTCCGCCGGCGATCCGCACTTGAGAAGCAGTGCTGACGTCGCAACTTATCTGGTCCCCTTTCACAATAAGAGACACGAGCGTGAGAGGTGATTGCTGTCCATTCAGTCTGTAAGTGCCTCAGTCAAAGTTTCTTTGACGCTCCAATCGGGAATCCGGGCTCCTCTTGGAGAATCATGAGGTTAAAATACGATTTTGTGTCCGTGCAGACTTGCAGGAGGATGGCAAAAGTTGTAAATGCAGCAACTGGGTTCCTTTTAGTGCCGGAGGATTGTTACAATATCTGATTGTGCAGTTGGAGCCCATGTAATGTGTTCAGTCTGTGATCACACGGGCGCAGCTGCATTTGATGTCCAAGGCCGTGATATTTGGCCGTGGGAATGTTGAAGTAAGTCCGTAGCATATAGAGGAATCTGTAGCTTTGAAACACCTCGCTTATTTACACTCTGTAGAGCAGGGATTGTCTTTTTCTTCCTATCGATTCTCTCGATGCAGGAGGGAGGATCTGGAAAAGAAGACAGAGGAGCTTCATCAGTGACATCCAGCAGTATTTTTCATTTATCTATTTTTTATTAGTGAAGCGGTTTGATTGTTTGGCAAGTAAAGCTGGGCGATATGGACCAAAACTCATATCCTGATATATTTTGGCTGAATATTGATATACGATATATATCTTGATATTTTTTCCACAAAGGGAAAGTCAAAGTCAAATATGACGTGTCACAAGTAGTTTTATTGAAACCAGCTATTTCAATGAACAGTTGGAAAAACAAATAAATTGGTTTCTTCACCTGGTTCTAACTCAGCTGATCAAATAACAATTTCAACAAAACAAATACTTCATAACAGGAGCAACTTTTTTGAAATTATAAGGCTGAAATAAGGCTGAAATATAAGGCTTAAATAAAAAGAGCCTCTCAAATAAAATAGACCAATCTTTTTTTGAAATAAAAAAGAAAAGTAAAATATCTATCTACCAGTCAAATTAAAGATTTTCTTCTCTTTTATAACAAATATACTATATAAGGCGATAATCGATATAAACGATATGGTCTCATTCAATATCTCTTTTAAACAAAATTCATACATTTCTCATATCAACATCGAGATGCATGCGCACTCACCGAAGAGACCTGCGACTGTCTTTCTCCATGTTGTTCTCAGGGCCTTCGCTCTCGTACGAGGCCAGGTGCAGCTCTGCAAAATTGAAAAAAAAAACTGTTAAAATTTGCTGACCAACGGAAAAGCCGCGACCGCGACCCAGGTGAGCAAACAAGAGCAGCGATACCATGTGTTATAATGTTGCCGGGTAAAGGGTTCGCACGCTCACCATCTTCTGTGTAGACAGATGTTGTAACCAGGTACTGGAGGATGCGTCGGTCCCTGTCGAACGGGCAGATCACCTGACGCCAAACCAGGAACTCGCTCACCTGCTTCGCCAGCTCCCACAGTTTCTATCAACACACAGGGAAGACATGTTTAATTTGTGCTGACGGTAAATAAGACTAAGAGTTTGCATGTCCTGACACGGTAACAAATCCTCTTTGCACTAAATACAGATGATACATTGCTCTTTTCAGCCACAAGGGGGCATTATGACATTATTTGTACGAGAGTAAGTCCATGGGAGTGTATTATACCGTGGAAATGTGCATATAAATTTGATGTTCGTAACGAGGTACAGTCATGTGATGTGATTTAGAATGAGGGAACAAACCTCAAAGTTGATGTGTCCATTTTGCAGCCTGCTGGCACATCCTTCATTCAGGAAGTAGATGTCTTTAATGAGCAGGCTGAAGAAAGGAATCACGATCTGTGGGAGAAAGAATGTTTTAGAGTTTATTTTATTCAATTTTTACATTATGAGTGTTAGGCTTTTTCCTTGTGGAGTTGTGCTGTGAGCCCTCTCACCTTCTCCTGGCTGCTGTGTGCCGTCTCGGACCGCTGGGTGGCGCCGCGGAGCGCAGTGCGATAGTTGCTGAAGTTACTGGAAGGGTCCATCTGGTGCTGAACGAGGTCAGAAAGAGAGGTATGTGAGATAAGTATGAAAACTGGACTTCTGGTTCCGATGTACGTATGCAGCATGAGATTGATCCCCCGATACGAGCAGGTTTTCTCACCTCCAGGATTTCAAACTTGTCAGTGTTGACTTTACTCCAGGTTTTCTTCAGTCTGGAAACAGGACTCATGTTCATGCCGGCTGGAGACAGAATAGAGATGTTATTACTATTATTTATGTGACTTCAGGAGAATTTGTGGCGTCACTGCCCTGCAGAATACTCACTGATGATGGCCATGAGGGAGTTAAAGTTTCCAATGTTGAAGCACTCCTGAGCCACATCGATGAAGAACTCGATGATGCGCGCTCTCTGCTTCTTCTTCACGGGCTGTAATGAGGAGATGAATGAAGCACCTCCAACTATATTATGTGTGCAATTTAGACTATGACATCATCCATTAGTGTGTGATGACGTGTCTAAAAACAGCAATCTTGAACAACATGTGTGTATAGCAGTGACATATGTTTCTTACCATGCAGATCTCAGTGGCCACAAGGTAGCTGAGTCTGTTGAACCAGTTCACGTAAGCCTCCAGGTTGCTGGTTTTACGCTTCCGGAAGAAGCCCTGAGGGGAGGGAACACGGTAAACACAAAAGTCCAGAGACTGTAAGGAAAGCAGTCGGCCGGGTTCATAAATAGCATCACAAATGTAGATAAACGCGCTGTTTCTTTTAATCTCCGAGTGCACTTAAGTGTGTAATAAATAGGAGCGAAATTCTATTTTGCGATATTTCAAAAATACAGTCCTCAAAAAACAATCCTGGCTCGATTCCCGCTTCGTTTTTGGCAAACTAGTTTCGCTTGTTTTTGGCAATTTGCCGAGTTTGCTATTTTCAGCATGCTTGTGACATGTCCAAGGCGAGATCGTTTGTGATTAGCTCTATGAAATTATATTAAGAGAATCCAATCGTTTTATACAGTAAGATGTGAAGAAACAGACTGGCAATCTGTCATTTCCTCTTGCAAATGGGTCTTGAGAGCACTCACGCCCACGCCTCCTCTCCTACGCGCCAAGATCTGTGACGTGCCTGCTGTTATTTTCGACTAATTTGCATCTGCCTTTAGGTCTTTTGGTTTACCATGAGATGCTTTGTTGCGCTACCGTTTGCACCCTCATATAAATAAACATTATGAAAGCCACCGTATAAATAAACTTGCCCCGGCCGCAATGATGTAATCCCGGAGAATCACGGCTCTATTAAATTCTTACACAACAACGGCAGCCCACTCTGCTCCAAACTTACCCCTCTACACTTCAGGACCCCTTTTCGCTTACTCAACAGCTCTTTTTTACACAAAGTGGGTCTTATGTAACCGGCACAGCACCGGTGAAGGCTGAGAAGCACAACAAACAATGACTGAAAGCCTCGTTCTTTGCGTCGCTGATTGAGAACTGGCCTTCGGTTGACTCGTAGGACCACTTAGGAACCAAAAGGCGCTTCAAACATACACAAAATAGCTGTGTTTGATGCAGTTTCAAAGGCTTCTTTCTTTTTTAAAAATCACATCTGTGTGCCAGGAGGAACTTTCATGTGATTTGTAAAGCACCTGACCTCGATCCAAAAGGGACACAAAATCTAAATAAGGGAGAATCCAATGCTTCTCCAAGTGGATTTTGATACTTATATGTGGGTCATGTTGCGTTCTTAACTTGCCTATGCGGAAAAACTTTATGTATAAGTCAACTATATGCAAGAGGTTTCAATTTCTAATCAAAATACGCCATAAATGAAATGATACGCTTGGATGAAAAAGAAAACTAAGTAAGATAAGTGTCTCACTGGGCAGAAGGTAAACACACAATTGTCTCACATAGTTGCGACTGAGGCGATGCAAAACAAATATCGAGGCGTCCAAGAACAAGCCGTAAATCAGAGGCGTTTTGCTCAGCGTAAACTCCATCGTACCTTATGGTTCTCCAGGGGATCCTTCATGGCGAACGTCTGGATGAACTCCTCGGGGCCGATAAAACTCAGTCTGTCCTGGAGACGGAGAGAGAGAGAGAGAGTCAACAATAACAGTAACAAAGTATGAGATGCTGACGGAGACACATTTGACTAGAGTTCATTTGCCAAAACAACAAAAAAATAAAAGCATCAAATTACTGAAACCCGACGTGACCCAACGCTCTATACTGTAAAAGAGACCACACAGATGGGTTTATGATATATAACTTAAATGAATCGTAAAACAAAAGTCGAATAATATTAAAGCGTAAAAGCAAACCAGCTGTTTTGATTTGCATGAAATGAAGTCTTTTAAAGTGGTTGTCTCTAAACTTTCTCTCTACAATAGACTCACTAAACTTATTCAGGGAAAAAGGCCCTTAAAGTAGCAACCGCACATAAAGCCATCCCATCAAACAACTACTGACGAGCCTGTAAATCCCCAAAACAGATGCCGCCCGCGCGCGTGAATTGACACATTTCTCCGCGGAGACCGCCACCATCCTCACCAGCTCGATGTGTGTGAGTTGCTGCGCGAGGACGAAGGGGTCGTCGCACACGCTCAGCACGTCGCTTCGCTGGCCCGACGGCTGCTTTCCCTTCAGGGAGGCCGGCCGCTCCAGCGCGACGGCGTTGAGCGCCGCCACGGCCTCCTCGTACTGGCCGAGGGCTGACAGGCGTTTGATCAGGCGCTGGGTCATCTGCTGCATGGCTCGCCAGGAGTACTGGAGCACAAAGGGTGGTGGTGGGAGGGGGGGAGACAAACAAACAAACTTTCAAGTAACCCCGAGAGAGCAGATCAAAGGCATAAAGAACTGAGAGGTGCTGATGGCGGCTGATTTCTGGCACCTTCGTGTCCCGGGAAAGACATGAAGGTGCACACATGGGCAGATTTGGAATGAGAAAAGCTTTTAGGATGCCAGATTTAAACCAAAAGCGACACCAACCTCGTCCCCTCGGGCCACGTGGTGCGTCATGTCCTTCAAGCAGCGCATCATCCTCTCGTCCCGGAAATCGTATGGAAACGTCTCGGTCCACTCGGTCAGGAGCTGCACCAGCTTGGGCGCCACCTCGCGGAAACGTATCTAAAAACAAAAACAAGCCGGCACATCAAATGTTAAATGCGTGTGCTTATTTATACAGCTTACAAAGACAGAATGGTGGTTTTGGTGCCACAAAAACAAGGCTGACTTTGCTCGTTTATCCGTCCGGTGACACAGAAAATGAACAAGCGGTGTCTGAAAAAGTATTGGTCCCGCTGGAGCTGACAACTAAACAATCATTACACGCACAAATGAAGAAAAAGCCACGAAATACATTACTGTCTTGTTTGTTTGCTTTCTCTTCCCTTCATTTTTATTTCCCGATTGACACATTGAAGCCCCTGCGTTTTGTCTGTTTTGAATCTGTTTCCTTATGAAACATTCAATAAATATCCCCGCCCATATAAAAAGAATTAAAGAGCTTTGTGTGTTTTGCGTCTGTGGGTGAGCAAGCGGTGCTGTGTGGGAGAGAAGGAGGGAAGCTCGGTGTAATTATACCTGTGTGTATGTGTGTGTGTGTGTGTGTGTGTTTGTAATCCGCCCACCTTATCCAGCAGGGCGTCTCCGGACCGCTGCTGCTCCACACACAGGTGACAAACCCTCGTCATGAGCTCGTACGGGTGCAGGAAGAGGCGTGAACTCAGCAGGAAGGTGAAAACGTACGACCTCTGATGATGCGAAGGTCACAGGGCGGTTGTCAGACAATGTGAATCAGAATCTAATTTTAAAAAAAATTATATAATCGTTTCTTACATCGGGGTAGTAATCCACAGTGGGAACCAGGTGCTGGATCAGAGCCTCAAGAGATGCTGAGACCAAACTGTTGTCATGGTAACACATCTCCCCGTAGCTAGCGGTGATGCCATGTCCGTAGAGGCGATTTTTGGCCGCCGCCGCCGCGTTGCTCCGGCAGGACTGCTCGCTGCCGCTGCTGCTGCTGGTCTGACGCTGCGTTTTGTGCGCCGGGCAGGAGGGGCTGTGCTGGCGGGGGCTGTGCGGCGGCGGCGAGGAGTACGGGTTGTCCGAAACCGCGTAGTTGTAGTGATGCTCCTTGGACGAGGACGAGCCCACCGAGGCGCTCCGGTACGCGGTGTGGGGCTGCGGCACGTCGTAGGGGTTTTCCGTCGAGGGGTAGGTGCCGCTGCTGTAGGTGCCGCTGTTGTAGGTGTTCTCCTTGGTGACCTTGGCGGCGTTGCGATACGGGCTGTGAGGCTGCGGATAGTTGTTGTTGTTGCTGTAAAGGCCGCAAGAGCTGAACTTTCCGGCATAGGGGGTGGTGGGAGGCATGATGTCCTGAAAAAAACAAAACCAAAAGCCAAATATTAGATTTCTGACACAACTTGGGACACACCGCCCCATATTGGATGAGCAAAAACCTACAAATTGTGCCTTTAAATCTGTATTTTAAGGCGGAACTTGCTTTATTCGTCAAATCCCACACTAAAAGAGTCAGCAGTTAAACTATATATTTTTCTCCACGTTGTGTATTCAACATCCACTGCTGCTGAAAAAAGCTGTCGTAATTCTGTCTTCATGGTGATAAATGTTGCCTGTAGCTGCTGCCGTATCCCACCAGTTGACTCAGCTCCCTCAGCACCCTGGGAAAGTGTCGATTTTAAGCTG
>CAESWR010000982.1:444223-466624 GCA_903171835.1 Mullus surmuletus
ATGCTTTTTTGGTGCTCTTTCTTTGCAGCCAATTTTTCTCCCAGTCTCACTTTCTTCCTCCTCTTCTTCTAGTTCTCACTCCTCCGCCTCTTCGTGTGTCGCCCTGGCGATGGTTGCCATTGATGGATCGTTGCCGGACAGAGGGCCTGTTTCCTGCATGCTCCCTCCACTTCCATGTCACACAGACAGATATCCTCTCCGAGGATGGGAGGTACACACACGTCCACATCCATGACCCACATTGACAAACGTATAGAAACACACACTATACCTTACATCCTCTTTGGATCGGAAAAAAAAAGTCCCCGCCACATTCCTTTCTTGACCTACATCTGCTATGCATTATTGTTGCGCAATAAGAAACGAAATAAAAACGTTTTGAATATATGAAACGTCAGTGGCTGCACGTCAGGAACTACGCAGTATTTCTAATTCTGTTACAGGTTTATATTGTGTTTTTTTTTACCTGTGCAAAGGCTTCCTGTTGATATCTGCCAAAAACAATACAGTGAATTCCAACAAATCTTTGAAAAACACATGAATCACAGCACAGAAAAATCCAGATGAGACCTTAACCACAGTTAGACAGGAGTGGAGTGACGGCCAACTGATTGGCCAACAGCATGTTCTCAGTGTTTTTTTTCTTTCCTAAAGGAGGACAGTTTGTACTATTTTGGTGATGTAACAAACTAATTTGTCTTAGAGATAAACCTTCTCATTTACCTCTCTAATGGAGACGTTTGGTGGCTTTGCTTTTCATTTGGGCCACTGAAAACCTTTGCAAAACCATGTGCACAATTAATAATTTAATGCTTCCTCTTACAATAATGGGAATTTCCACAGTCAATGAAACAATGACATTTTGGCGGATATTTACAGAGTAGCCTTTGAGTGGGAATGATTATTAATGACCGGGGAATGGAATTTAGTTTCCAAAGAAACCCATGCAGATGTTGCCCGATTGTGCATGTATCACAAATGCACAATCAGATAGCAGGTCACAAACAGATCACATGTCTTCTTTTTTGCTCAGTATCGCATCTTTTTCCCTGTGGCTGTATTTACGGTTAAAAATGGAGTTGCCGGTGAAGCTCTTTTAAAAGTGAAAAAGCAGAGCGTAGATGCTCCTGGGTTTCCTTCAGCCCTGCATCTGCTCTAAGTGCCCACTCTGCCGCCTCCCCAGTCCTCCCAATAAAGTGTTAAACCCGATAGAAGGGATGTGAGCTGCCCACGCGTTTACTAAAAACAAAAGTAAGGATACATCTGGGAGTGAGCGCAGTCTGCAAGTGTTTTGATTTACTTCTGTAATTTCACTGTAGCTCTGGTGGTTTTACTGTAAACCACTCCTACACTGTCTGCAGATGTGGCACTAGATTTAGAGGGAGGGAATTGTACTTGCAGCGCGTGTTTACTCGGACATCTATCATTGCGGGGACTGACTCGGGTTTGGACGTGTGGACGTTTTGACAGGACTTCACTTTCTGGGACACCTTTAAAGGGCAGTTTGAGTATTCAGGCTCGGTTTTAGCGTAGTTTTGTGGATTTTGTTTGAGTTTAGCATGGTGGTGTAGAGCATACATGAGCTACATCAGTGTCATGCACAAGGATTGAGGTTCAAATATTTACAAAAGCGTGGCCTGCTACATATTTTAAACCTTTTTTTTTTTCAGCAAAACAATCCTGTTGGTCTTTTCAAAGCAAACTGACTTTACTGTTTACGATACCAAATACCATTTGCTGAAAAAAAAGCGACAATGGTGTCCTTCATTCTTCTAACAGATGAGTTCCGCCAGTCGAAGCCAGAGTGCAATAGGGACGAAAGACATCTGTTCTCTATATTTGATTAAGAAATTAGTGCACAGGTTTCTTATGAATAAGTACTCTTGTGATTCAGATCCTGTCTACTCCAAAAGCAGTTTGCTGTGTATTAAATAACATTTGCAAATATTTCTGGCCATTCATATGACGACCCTGTAAGCGTACAACGGCAATGAACCAACACCAAAAACGAATGAAAAACCTTTGACCCGATAAGGACGATAATAAACTCAATCGATGGAGCCATTCTGTGATTCATTCTGAGGGGGAGGCTCTGCACTCACTTTTATTTCCGTTTTTCAGTCCAAGACATTTCTCTCAAAACCACAAATTTTGATGTCATGGTGCAGACACAGAGAAAGCAATGTATATATTTGGGAAAAATTAAGTGATTGTGAAATAATAACAATTGAAATATTAGGCTGGATGAGTTTAAACTTTAATCTTCTTATCCTCTGGGCGCCATAAAACATCAAAAAAAAGGAAGTTGACCTAATTATTTTTGCCTTTTACAGGTGCTCTCAATCACTCTATTGTTTTTCCACCACATTCATCACTGTCAAACAGCAAACAGAGCAGCTGGACACACATTCTTTTCATTCCTTCTTCATAATAACATGGATAAAGCATCTATATTCTCCTCAGTGACAATATGTAAAGTGAGAGGAATGCAAGGGGATCTGACAGCATCCTGGACTTTCTATTCATACTGTCAAGGATCTGCGAAGAAAACAAACTTGTTTTCACCCAGAAGCTGTATTGTTTCTGCACATGTGTTGTTGTTGGTGAATTCAGTGGCCGGTGGCGAGCCGAGAACTACTGAAAGTGTTTATGCTGGCCTTTAGGGTGCAGGTGCACAATCAAACCCTGGGGAAGGAAATGGAGGGGAGGGGTTTGAATATGACACAAACAGGAAACCAGCTTTGTGTTCCCTCTCGCTCAGCAGTGGGAGAAGGTTTATTTCAGACATGGCACTTGTGCAGGCTTCTTTTTTAGGCTTATCCAACCCAAACTCCTTTGCCAGGAACTTGCATAACAGACACCTGTGAAAGATATTAACCTACTAAATCCACCTCTCCTTTTTGTACCTTTCACCGATCCAATTTTAAGCAAGGCTGTAAGGCAGTGGGATTTCTTGGTAAATTGTCACCGGATGTTCAGAACATGCTTCTTGGATAAAAAAAAAAAAAAAAGAAGAAGACGAATCCCTTTCTGGAATATTAACCTTTTGTGTCCTGTCAAATATGGGACATTTGTCCTGTTTGGCCCCAAAATTCCTATTGTGCTCTTCTCTGTTGTGTGCTCTGGGTCAGAACAATGGAAGCAATTCGATCCCAAAACAAACAAAAACAGAATATGAAGCACCACAGTGGCTGCAGTAGTAAAGATTGCCTGCCAATGTAAACTATTGAGTAACTGCACAATACTGGAACAGTGCCTATGGAAAAGAAATAAAACAAAGCAGAGGAATGAATGCCAGGATGAAACTAGGTTTTTGAGACTTCATCTTAAAAAAACAAAATGCACACAAAGCAGACGCATGGGTTATTCTCCATGTCTTAATTCTTTTCGGAAATTGAATAGGTCACTTCTTCACTAAGGGTCCATCCTTCATCACTGCTTCCATTTTTGATGGAAATTGGCTGGTTTCCATTGAAACAATGGTCGTTTTTGTGCAACTCTGTTGATAGATGGGCACTCAGACCTCTATCAAAGTCAGTATAGAAAAAAAAAATAGAAAAGCTCTTTAGCATAACAGAAATTAGTACGTAAACATGGACCAACACTGATTGACATGATGTGCGCTGTTATAACCAGAAAATCTTTTCTTTAGTTTAGAACTGCGAAGGAGCCTCCGATGAAGAGCCTTCAAAGAACTACGCAACTTTCACAGTGTAATAACAAATTCTCTAGTACTTTTAACAGTGTCCGTCCTTCAATCCTTAAATAGTATCTGAATATACTTGATATTTGTCCAGGGCCTGTGTGTCGTGAACAGGGTGTGTTTTTCTTGTGTGTGTGTGTGTGTGTGTGTGTGTGTGTGTGTGTGTGTGTGTGTGTACCAGGGATGTCCTAAACTGTGGGAACAGGTCCTTGCCCTGGACAGGAAAGACATTAGGAACAGCGGGAGTGTCGGGGGAGAGTCAGCCAGACCGAAGGGAGGAGGAGGTGGGGAGGGGGCTCTTTCAGAGAAAGGAGGAAACGAAAAGAGAACACCCTCGACTTCTCATTCTCACAACAAAAACCCCTCCCCTCTGTCCCTTCACCACTCTCTCCTGCTCCTCCTCCTCCTTCTCCTCCTCCTCCCCCAGCAAGTGCAAAGTGTCCCTCCTCAACAATAAGAGCACTGCAGCGTAGCACAACAACAAATAGTGCGTCACTAACGAGTCACGGCAAAACATTCCTGCCTGTCTGCGTTCGCACGGCGTCCTCGCACCAAAAAAACCCGCCACTTCAGCCCGGGCTTTAAATGTGTTTTGGGACAGTTTGTTATGGGAGGGGTCCTCTGTGTGTTTAGTTCTATTAGCTCTCTCTTTTTTTCTCCAGACTGGGTGGTTTTGTTTTTTTTTTGTTGTTGCCTTGCTTTTCTGTGCACTTCTCTAGTAACTGATACTTGAAGAATTCTGAGACAATTTGTGGTCGTCCTTTTGGGGAAAACATTGCAGCTCTGAAATGTCTCGTTTTCAGGGGGAATAAATCAACCTTAATTCCAGCCTGACTGCCAAAGCATTTCTGACTTTCTCCAACTTCATTCGTTTCATAAGATAGAAGGCAGCTCCGGCCCTGTGATGATCGTCCACGATACATCTGCATGTGAATATCGACACATAAAATCATACAATTATACCATATAGCAACAGCGATTTGTGACCTGAATCTGAGCCCCGAACTGCTCTTCAGTAAACACCTCTGCCAAAAGGGAGGGAAGAGTTGGCTTGTTTTTAGAACGAAGTGCCACTTCAGCTTCTCTCATGGGAGTGATTCATTCCTGTAGCGAGAGCGAGAGAGAGAGACATCGGGAAAACATTAAAAGTGGAGGGAGAGAGCGGGGAACGCTTCTAATAGCTGCATATACAGCTTCGCTAAGGTATTTCTGAGGTGAAGGAAACCCATGTTATATAAGAGGAAGATATGTTTTGACTGGCTGCGCGAATCAGTTAACGGAGCGAGAACAAGAGCAGACAAAATGAATGTTACATGTGTATTATTGGGGAACATTGAATAACAAGGATGGATGATTGTATCCTTTTTTACAGTCTTTATGCATGATGATAACATAAAAGGGAAACAACAAGGATTGTATCTTGTGTTACACTCTTTACGCATGATAATAACTACATAATAGGAAAATAATAAGACTAAATCAAACAAACATGATTTGGGTAAGTGGTGTTTAAAGTGCTCAAGGGATGACTGACAAGTTGACAATGAGACAAATAGGAAGATTAAATTGAGGCAAATAGACGGTAGAGCTGTTATATGATGAATCAAATCTAGTTAAAGAAGATGTAACACAAATACCCAAAAGTTTAAGTTACGTAGTTAAAAGCTTGCATAACTCTCAGCTGTTATCAGACTCTCTCTCAGCAAAAACCTGTATGTACATCATAGGTGCCGGACCAAACAGCGATCTGCTACCAATGTACTGCAGTTTAAAACAGGTGTAATGTCTTTACTCCCTCTGTTTGTATCTGCTCTCGGGTCACGGGGATGAAAACCCCATCTAAAAATGGCTTAGAAGTTTTATTCTAGTCCAGACTGAAGGGGAATATAGTCACCCAGCGTATTCAGTCGAAGAAAGGTCACCACTACTTAGAAAGAACTCAATTGAATCGAAGATCGCATCAACACTGAGTGAGTCAACACTGCGATGTTCCAGTTCTGAACATTAAATCAAGTGAATCCTTGTAACGCCAAAGCTGTTGGTAGTACAAATCTAACGCTCCGTGCCAAATGTACTGTATCCAGTGGCAACAACAAAGGGTCTGGATGTGTTATTGGAGACTTAAAAATCGCTTAACACACTCGGCTTTTGTGTAACAAAGTGAACATTTTGTGTACAAGCCACATATTTGTCCCTAGCTCTTTTTTTCTTTTTTCTTTTCGCTCGATTCTTGCACCCGACACATGATTCAAATTTGTCTTGCAGAATTTTATCTGACAACCTTGAATGCCCTCCACAGGCCACTTTAGAGCAGTAGCTGTGCGCATGTTTCAGGCGCAGAGGAGGAAGATTCACATATGTAAGGCGCCAACATGTGAATAAGTCCATGTAACCGGTGATTGCTATATTAGATCAGAAGTCTGAAGCTTAAAGCCTCGACAATGGTGACAGTTTTGGGCGCCAACAAAGGCTGATTCATATCTCCCTCTCTTAATGACCAGGTTGCAGTTTGACCCTCCGACCCCAGATTTTGCCCACGACTCCAAATTAGTTCAACTTTACAAGTGGTCCTTTCATAAGTCTCAGACCCGTCTTGCATTTTCAGACTTGCTGTTGTTGTTTTTTAAAAAGACAAGATGGTATGGAGTTGTCGCACTAGTCTTGCTGGTTTAGCCCGGCAGTAGGGAATGTATGAGGTTTAAAATGCGTGGGGGTGGAGCTTTTGTGACATCATAGCGAAGATAGTCACGGATAAAGCTGTTTGTATGTATCTAAAGATATTCAATAATTGTTTTTCTGAAGAAAGCCCCTCTCTGGTGTAACTGGCTACCATTTGGGATACTCCATCACTGTTTACTGGTTCCAATATTACTTAATTCCAATGGTTATTCCACCTTGCATGCAACCCCAGTGTCCATTCAGATTTTATCGTTGCACATTAGGGACATGCTTTTTTGTGTTCCTGGAATACTATAAAAGGGCCTTCCATCACACAAAATATAGCTTCTGGTGTATGATTCGCTTACTAAAACATTTTTTTCTCCCCCCCCCCCACCCCCCCATCACCAGAGATAATCCAGTTAGATGTCGCATGGGAGCAGATCACAGGGAGGCCTTTAGCTTTGGGTATGGCACATGATTGTTTTAACGCACTCCCTGTTTTTTAAACCCACACACACACAGTCTTGTCTGTTTTTTCAGGACCGAGAAAGAATACTGAGAAGTTTGGGTTGATTAAACGGTCAGAAGCTGTGGTGTTGGGACAGCACGTTGAACCATAACAGAACCATCCTGTGCACGTCACCAATCACGCGGACAGATTTTGTATCGCTAAAAGGACTTTCCCGCGGCCCGAGCGCTTGTTGTTGTTGTTCTGTCAAGGGGACAGAAACAGTGACTCAAGCCATGTTTTGCTTAGAAGCCCTTAACGATGTTAAAAAAGTGCGATAAGATGAGGGGTCAAATGGTCTGGGAGTGAGTCAGACCAGCAGCTGCTGGCAGCCATTGTGTTTAGGAACTGACCTTTGTCACGGCTGCCGAAGGGAAGAACCGAATGGAGCAAAACAATCCTCAGCTGAAAGCCCAACATTGTGTCCGGGGGAGCGTGTGAGAGAGAACGTGTATCTGTGTTTACGTCCATCTGGTACTATACTCCAAAACTGAATTTAGATGAAGTGCAACCCTGTTTGTTTAAAGACGCCGTCCTCAACATTGTTCAAAAACCTCACCTCCACCCGGTGTGAGATTCATTCATCTGCATTCTAAAGAGTAAATATTCTCCTGGTAACTGAATAAGCAGCATGCAGTCTGACAAGCCCTTCTTCCATTTTTTGAACTTTCTTTCCACTTTATTTAGAAAAAAAAAAAACCCCAGAAGACAACCGCATGTCGCTTCCTCTCATCCCTTCCCATCCTTCCTCCCCTGCACTTTCCCTTCCTGTCACTCCTTACCGCGAGCACTGATTCTGCACAATTGTGTTCTCAGAGCCCTCTGTGTTTCGTGGGTCGCTGAGGGGGAGAGGAAAATGAAAGTAACTGCACGAAAACTGGTTTTTTTTTAAAGCCGCCAGCAGATTTAATTATAAATTTCACACATTAAACCCTGCCAATTTTTTCACTGTTCTGTGAAGGCATTACACCCGCCATTAGGATTGTTTTTGAAGGATCCTTTTGGACGTCGGTGTTTGGCGATGAAGAGCCCGGCTGTAATTAATAACACAGATTGCTTTGTCAGTCAAAACGCATGAGCGAGATGTGTGACCGCAGCTGCCTCGGCTGCTGTGACAAGTGAAAATGTCTCCACTGGGGACACGTCCTCGCGTGAACTGTTTGTAGTCAACTCTTGTTATGTATGTGTGCAGAACTTCAGCCAAAACACTGACAAGATGACGAGTTGGTGTGTTTTCTGTTTAGAGCTCAATTACTTCTCATCTAATCTCGTGTCTTTTCTTATTTTAGATCTTTTTTCCCCCTCGTCGTCGTCGATGTCGCCTCTCTTTGCCTCTTTCGCCTCATCTCGTGTCTGTTTACATCCTGGCTTTCGGCAAAACGGGGCTAAATAAAGTTGCCATGACTCAAAGTGACTCATAAATCAATCACTTTCCTGCGCATGTGGGAACACAGAAGCACTCAACTGCATTTGTATACTAGCGAGGACTCTGGCTGACATTATACATGGACACCTCTAAAAGCTTTTCTCAGCTTTAAAGCAGGTGCGAAGCCTCCGGTAAAAAAACAACAACCAGGCACCTGAATTCGATTTATGTAAATCAAGGTAAAATTCCCAGAGACCGCCAGGCAGGCGCGCATGCACGCACGCACACACACACACACACACACACAACCTTTTGCACACACTCCAAACAAATGTGTCCTCAAGCAAAGGTAGCAGCTGCTCTCAAGCATCACATTGCATGTTTTAACAGAGAAATATCAAATATCTAAAAAGTTCCCCTAAACATTTGAAGAGGCGCCTCTAGAGAGGGCATGCACACACACACACACACACACACACACACGCACACACACACGCAGAGGCAGAACAAAGCCAATACTATGTTAATGCTGTGCTGTGTCTATCTGTCTCTGTCTGTCTGTGACTCTGTTTTTCTCTGTCTGTTCTTATGCAACAGGCTCATAAATAGAAAATGGATGTGTCACTCAATTACTGTGTTTATACTGGAAATGGACCACAGGCCCAGTCCGGGGTTAGTAGCAGAGCCCACACAGGGTTTTAGTCCTTCTTCCATTAACTGTTTTTCTCCATCGTGACTCATGTCCGATGCACAGGTGGATTTATTTCTTCACTTTCACTCAATATGTGTGCAACAAACTACCAAAAACCGCAGCCAACACGTGCAAAAGCCACATGCGCCAACACATGTCGTATTCAAAGGATAGGAAGGAAGGAAGGATGGGAAGCGGGAGAGAGGAAAGGTGGATCTGACTCTGTTCTTCGCTCGCTTGGTCGCGTGTTGGCGACACGTCAAGGAGAAGGGACCTTTTTCTGAGGCTCCTCATCCAGCTGCACGTTTTTGTTTTTTGTTGTTTTAGCTGCTGCTGGATTTAAATCGGTCCCACTCCTCCATCTCTTCCTGGTGGGCGCTGTTTGCCTTCTACCCTCAGCCAGGTGGTTCCTGTTCCCTTTGCTTTGTATTGTAACGCTTTCACGGCTCGGCTCACGCGTCGCCACTCGCAACTTTTGGGGGGCTGCTCTCTGTTTAATGTTTGCGCACGATCAACGGTTTATTTTTTTAAACGCGAGAACGAAATCCAGAGGGACTGCAAACTTTGTGTTTGTTGCAACTTTGAGACACCGATGTGCTTAAATACATCCATGTGTGTTTGCATTGAAAGAAACACTGCCATTAACTCCCACTGAACTACACCAAAATATGAGCATGGCAAAGATTTTTATGGTGGAATGTGAGGACGGATTCAAAGTCTGAAGGCTTTTAATAGTGATTTTACTCAAAATACAAGCTGGAATGTTATTAAAATTCCTCTCATTGACAGCTTTTTCTTAAATAGATATGGCCTAGCCTGTTATTTTGACATTTTTCTTAGCAACCTTATTGATGTGATATGGGGATACAGCCACACGGTCGCCCACAGCCTTTTAATTATGTCAAGTGGAATCCACGAGTTTACAACGAGATAAAACGCCACGATACAATAATTGAAACCATTTATGTGAAATGAAGCACGCCCGACAAGCAGCTTTATAATCATCTGAAACCGCACGTATATACAAGTACAGTAGATCAAAGCTGAACAAAGAAATAGCTTAACAAAACCTAAAAGGCATCAATACTGTAAAAAGAGGTTCCATGCATTTGAGCATTTTATATGGATAAAATGTGCAAAAGAAATATGACATAAAAGCAAAATCAGCATATAATCTGTTCGAAATATGCATTCCAGCAACAATATTTCATTACTTTTACCATACTGGACAAAAATGTAGATAAAAAATGTCACTTACAAAATTCTACTAACAGTGCAAATTTCTGCACATTTAATGGTGTACATTAGTCTTCATTTATCCACCTACAAATGGGTCTCGATAAGAGAAAAGATAACTGAGTGTGAAATTAAGAATTAGGAACTCAGTAAGGCCATTGTTTTAGTCCATTGTCTGCTCGTTTCGCTTTAAAGGCGTTTCCAGCCTTAAAGAACAAGACGTTAATCCTCTCAGTGTGGGATCCGGGCTCATTAAAGGGCGCCACCGCTCTCATCATGAGAGGGCCCCGTCACCAGCTGAACTGTGACCCATTTTGGGTGTGACCCCTCCGTTTAAGAAACCAGGCTGCAGAGTCTATTATTCCGCATCATGGGAACTAAACCTAAAAAAAGCACTCCTCTCAGGGCGTGCGAGCCCAGCAGGGTTTGAATCAGTGGCCGAAGAAAAAGCCCTTATGTGTTCTTTCAGCGTTTTAATGGACTAAACTCTCGAGCTGCAGGGAAACGCCACATTTTCCTTAGTGTGTGTGTAAGAGGGGGTGTGAGTGTGGGGAGGGGGTCAGGATACAGACAAGGGAGTGTGTCCTGCAGTTTGAACAATCACACCCAAACTTCCACTTCACCTCTATCGGTCAGCGGCTATTTCCCTGCTTTAAACTTTTGTTCCTGTTGGCTTCCTCTCTCTCCCTCCGCTGTTTTAACAATTTTGTACACTCACTTTCCCATCTGTTCTCTCTCTCTCTCTCTCTCTCTCTTTTGCAGGTCCATTCATTCCTACTCAGTCCACTTCAATTCGATGGGTGAAAAATGAACAACTGCAGGTGCTTGTCATGACCGAAACGTAGCTTTTTATAGCACTGTGAATGCTTTCAAGTTCAAGGTAGTGCACACTCTGTTTTCAGAGCTTTTTTTTTGTCTACCAGTGCTTTTGAGCACTGCAACCTCAGTGATTTTCATCCATCTGTCCATCTATTATTCATTATTTTGCTGGGTACCGGTCGCAGTTACATCACGGGCCTTGGTATGTCCGATTTTTCACAGGTATCTTGTTTTTTTTTGGTTTCAAAAACAACTCTGGTGCTGAACATTCGAGACTGCAACCAAAATAACTATGAGCAAACTGGTTTAACGTCAAGTTGTGCTTAAGTTGTACTAAGTACTAATCTCAACTGATTTAAGAGACTCTATGATTACAGAGCACCCAGCAGCTCTCTGGACTTTCTATTTATTGCGCTGAATGTTCTTTTTTCTTTCCTCATAAAGAAAGAGCTATAAAAATCCATTCCGATCAGACAGCGTATTTGTCACTGTGAGCTGTCTGTGTGCAGCATGCGCTTGTTTACCATTATCAGGATGATTTGATTGGTCGTTTGACAGTTATTGAGGGTAGATGTTGAGAGAATTTCCATCGGACATTCGGGTGACCCACTTTCATATCATGTAATGCCATTTTGCATGTCAATCTCCAAACGCAGGGGAAAGAAAATCAAAATCAAATATTTTAAATTTGTCTCAATAGAAAATCTCTCTTTAGAGCTAATTTTGTAGTTGAGTTTTTCATAATAAAATAGAATAAGCAAAAATACATTTCCAAGAGTGAGATGGAAAATGTATTTGGAACATTTAGCTCTTTTTGAAATATCGCCCACTTACATCCCCCCCACATTACAATAAGAGCTTTCTCGTTTTCATGAACACAATCCATTTTGCTTGTGCCTATGTAAGTGTTGTGACACCTCCCCCTTGTGTTCGCATTGGGTACTGAGCCCTACAAAGGCCAGGCCTCCGGTATTTGAGGGGATGATCTGTGGGCGGAGTTACACCTCGCTCTCTCCTCCTACAAGCACAGGTAGGTTTTTTTTTTTTTTCAAAGGGGGCTCTAATCCAAATCCAGCGAAGCAAAGCAGAGGCCGCCTGGACGTCGTCAGCGGTGCGAATGACGCGCAGAACCGGCGCTGTGCAGTAGAGACGATGGACGCCACGGTCAGGCAGCCAGATGTTGCTCTGAACTGAATGCAAGTTTTTAATTTTTGAGGGCCAAACTAACAATGGGGAGGTTTTTGGCTGATATACTCCTGCTTCTGCTGTTTGTCTCGGGGAAAGTTTATGGAGGTAAGCTGCAGTGGAGAAACCCACTTTTTGACCTGAATGTTTGATGGAAAACTAAAAGTGAACCATTATGTTCCATTATATGATCCATTGTATTACTGGAACAAGAGTCTCTTTCAAATTTTGTATTTATTTTAGATTTCACCTCCAAAAATCCTCCACAGACCAGATTATCAATTTCCTTTCCTTGGATTGATTTAGCAAGTGGAGATTGTTGTCCTGATGTACATATTTGATTTGACACAGGAGAAAGAGAAAATGGGTGCAATTGTGTCATCCTTTTGAGCTTCACCTTTAATGAGGGTATCTGTGACAGTTGGTAGTTTATTGTTTAATCCAGGCTGATATTGTCTTGAGACATATGCAAACACTCCTGGATAAGGGATTATACTATAGCTGGATGTGTGCTCTTATTTTTCTTATTTTTTTGTTTTAAATCTCACCAACATGGACACCAGGTCCCTGACCTGATGCCACGCTGCTCCACATATGCCCTTCTTTTCAATTTTCATAGTATCATAAAATCGTAGAAGTTATCGTAAATAAAAAGCAGCAAGCAATGCTGTGGGATGTTCTTTTTTTATATCATTCACAACCTGGTGAAAATATTTCTCTGGATGCCATCATGCACAGCAGACACAGAGCTGGCAGGCAAACTCTCACTCAACTTGTCATGAATAACTGTTGCTCAAATACCAAAATGAAAAGCAAAATATTTGATAGCAAATATAGCCCTCGGATTATCACCATTGCATCAGAAGGTTATTTTATACACCCACTAATGGCAGCCCGCAAAGACCTGGATTCATTTGAGGTGTGTCTGCGACCGTAGGCAGATTACTAATAATCCAATGTTCACTGGTATCATAGAAGCAGATTAGTGATAGATGGACAGACATGAGTTATACTGACACTGCGCTTATAGGCTTTGTGCAGGAGAGCATGCTGGGCCAGCCTGCTGACGGAGTGCTTCTCTTAAGGGACTCCCTCATAACAAATAATAATAGTCTTAATTATTTATAAGTCTTATTGTGTTCATGCAGCACATTTTCAAAGCTGTTGGCAGGATTTAAAGCTCAGTTTCTCAATTTAACAGGATAATTTTTTGTGTTGTCAAAATGCACACTGTCATTGCATGAACAATAGTTAATATATACATTTACACAGAACTGCTTTCCTCAGAAACTTTTCATTTGTATTATTTTTCTTTCTTTTCCACATGTCAGCCCTACTGCCATTCCATAATACTGTCATGTTTCATTGGTGGAGTGCTACGGATACTGAACCCCCTGACCTGTTTTCACAGTGTTATAGTATCCACAAATGGATGCTCATTCAATATTGCTTGTTTTTTAGGTCAAATCCATTTAATTCTAAGCAGCTTTAATGTTGTTGTGAAGTGGGTGGGTGCTCCACATCATTGAATGATGCATTTTTCAATTGTTACGGGTCTGCAGGGCATTCGTCACACATATTTTTAGTACACTATGGGTTGCTGAATGTCATCGACATGTTGTCAAACAAGCATTCTGTAGCTCTGACCTCTGAGCTTTAAGCAGGCTAATGACCTCACGTCTGCCATCGAGGAATGTTCGTACCACAAAACGTCTGATCTGGTGTCATTTAGGTCGACAGCTGAGGCCAATTAGCACCAGTATATCGTAGGGTGATGCTTCTAAGTGCATTAACCGTCATTAATGGAGCTCTGATTGTGGGTTTAAAGTGCAGAGCAGACACCACATTGACAAGGGGGTCAATAAAGGAATGCGTCTGCTTCCGATTTTTGTTGATTGTATTTAATAGAAGCAATCAGTCTCGAACAAATCCCCATTCGGTTATATAAAGAATAGTGCATACAAAAACTGAATGTAGCTTCATCTTTTATGAGGGAGCATTACATTATGATGGATTCAACTATTACTATTACATACAGGTGTGTAAAATCATTCTAATCCCAAGGAAAACATTATTCTTCTTTTACATTCTTGCAGTCTCGTTCTACGGTGATGGCTTCATCCACATGCGAACAGTGGAGGCGTCCGTCCAGACGTTGCTCCATGTACAATTCCGAACGTCCAGTCAACACGGGCTGCTATTTCTGGCAGCAGGAAGCAGAGACTACTTGCTGCTGGAGCTGATGTCTGGGCGTCTGCAGGTGGGCCATAACACAAACTCTGATAATTGCACACTTTCCTAAAGCGACCGGCAAAAATCTCATCATTTCTTTCGTGCATAAACAACAAGCTAAGCAACATCTTAATTGTTTTTTTAGCAGACACATGAGGCCAATGGAGAGTCAAAGTAACACCTCCCCAGAGGTTCTCGCATAAAGATGCCGCACACCTTCAAAACAAGAGAAAATATTTCTCCCTTGGGCCATTTCAGCTCATATATTGGCATTTACTATCCCAAGGAGAGCCAGAGTACATGCAGCTTGGTGTCAGATTGCTTGCTGGGAGAAAAAAAATAAACCCCCTGGCATTGACTTCATTTTAGAACAAGTTTCTTCATGACCAGTGTTAAGAGAAGAGACAAGTATAGTTTATGTTCTAGGTACAAGGTGAAGTAGCTGCTCTTGAAACTAAGTTAGTTTGCTCATGTGTATGAACTTTTAATCTTTATAAATTCATGTTCACACTCAAGACTTGACTTTGCCAGCTTATATGTTTTTATGGGTTTTGTTTCTTTACCTTGTCACTCTTTTTATAGTTGTCCTTTAATTCCCTTTTTTTTTTTGTCGCCTGGAAAATCTGTCTGTCAGGTACGGCTTGACCTCGGCTCAGGTGAGCGTTCATTGCGCACAGAAAAGGGCATCAATCTCAGCGACCAGGCATGGCACACTGTGGATGTGACGCACGACCACCATGATGCCACCATGATCGTGGACCGAAAATCCCACACCACCCTCCATCTGCCAGGACCAGATTTGGAACTCAGAGTGGAGGACGGCCTCTATGTGGGCGGGGCTGCAGGGCTGAACCATCCGTACCTCCTCAATATCTCTGCAGGATTCAGAGGTTGCTTAGATGAAGCCGTTTTTAATGAGCACAACATGCTGGCCAGCCTTCGGCCATTCTCCGGTTACAGAAGGATTCATGAAGTCTCGCAAGACTGCAGTCCGCAGTTCTCTGCAACAGAAGACGACTCCTTCAGTTTTTTAAGCTCCAGAGCCTTTATCTCCCTGCCAGCGTGGGAGGTGCCTCAGGAGGGGGTGTTTGAGTGTGAACTGCACCCCTCTGTGAGAGAAGATGATGGCATGGTCTTGTATAGCTCTGGCAATGAAGGAGGTTTTGTTGCCATAGAGATCAGAGATGGTCATCTGGTAGCGATAGTTGGAAACGAGGTGGGTGGGAAGACCGAGCTGCACTCCCTGACGCACCTCCATGGCAACCAGACCTGGTATCCCATCCAGCTACGCCTGTTGCCCCACAGCGTCCATCTGAAGGTGGGTGAGGAGCTGATCAAGGCCAGCCTGGGTCTGGAGCTGCAGATCATCCAGCTGCAAGGGCTGCTCTTCCTGGGAGGGATAGATGAGCAAGCGCAGGAAGATGTACGGCGTTCTGGTCTCATGTACTCCGGGGGAAGCTCCTTCAAAGGCTGCCTTCGCGAAATTAAAGTCAACGCTCTAAGAACCGGCCTCCCTCATGCTGTCGTCACCAAGGACATCACTGTTGGTTGCAAGGCGGAACTAGCATCAGATGCTCTGACCACTGCCAGCCCCACATTTCACCAGGGGACTGATTTTACAACCATGCAACCGATGAACAGTGACAGAAAGAGAATCTCCAACTTCCTGATGATGAGAAAGTTAGAAGTAGTGGAGGGGAGCCGGGCGCCACTAGAGCCAAAGCACCTTAAGGTAGGATTGACCATCTCATCAGGATCTGTTCATCTTTCGCCAGTCCCCTTCAAATGTTCCCTTTGCACTCTTCCAGGTTAATCTCGATTTCCGAAGGTTTGGCATGCATCCATCCCAGCTCATGTTCCACATTGAGCAGCAGCCCAACCACGGTCACCTCCGGGTGGACCGCAGTTCAGACCACGATTGGACGCTGGAAGAGGAGCAGAAGAGGGGCGTCGCAATTGGAGCAGAGGAGAGAGATCGGACTTTCAGTATGCTGGACCTCTGGCAGGGCCGGGTGATGTACGTTCACAGTGGGTCAGAGGAACCGCATGACTTCTTCATGTTTTCCGTCTTCTCCAGCAATAAGAGGGAGCTCCCTGCACCTCTGAGGGGCAACCGTTTACACCAGTTTGATATCAGCATCAGTCCTGTTAATGATGCACCAGTACTCAGCCTTCCAGAGGGTAACTTTTTCACTCTGCTGGAGAAATCCAAACGGCAGGTAGGCTATAGAATCCCTTGATGTCCTTGAATTTAAGTTACTGTAGGTGAAGTAAAACTGAATACAACCGCAACATCTGCAGCTTACAACAGATGTTCTCAGCGTATCGGACCCTGATAGTAGTCCTGAAGACCTGGTTTTCAGTTCCCTGGGAGACCTCAACACGGAGGGCGGACACCTTGTGCACCGGGATTACCCTGAAAGGTTGGTGTGGTGCGATAGCTTTACAGCATCATGAAAAACTTTTTACAACCAGTCATGGCGTGCCACTAAAAAGGTGGCCAGTTAAAAGTTTTAAAAAAAGAGAAAAAAAAGACAAGTGGTACACAGTCTCACAATTAAAATCTACATTTGAAAACTGCTAGGTTTGCAGATAATCTTTTGAGAGATTCAACGCCAGTGGAGAATTGCATTACATAAACACATCCCCCTGAGAAGAAACAGATAAGAGTAATTTAATTAAATGGTTTGCATCTTTATTTCCAGGCCCGTTAACTTGTTCTCCCTGCATGATCTGGAAGGGGGTAAAATTAGCTTTGTACACACTGGGGTCCCAACATCCAGGCTGGCGCTCAGGGTCAGCGACGGACAGAGGGTAAGTAATTGTCAAAGGCACAATAAACTTTAACTAAGTTGGAATATAGCAGTATTTATATTGTTTTTATTATTGGTCCCTGCAGTTGAGCAACACAGTGGTTTTAAGGATCATGGCGGTGCCGCTTGACCACAAAGTGGTGAATAACACTGGACTCGAAGTGAACCAAGGTGGCTCATCTGTCATCACCACCAATCATCTCGCAGTACAATTCAACGTGGCAGATCAGGCTCTGGAAATCCGCTATGACATCACAGAGTTGCCACAGTATGGAGAGATCCAACGATTGCACTCCAGCGGTGAATGGAAACAGGTGACTTTTTTCTCTCAGAAGCTTCTGGAGAAAGAACGGATCCGATACCTCAGCACTTATCATGGCCTCCAGACTCAGAACATCACTGACCAGTTTAAATGTAAAGTCAGCATCGGTACGCAGGCGGCCGGGGAGGTTGTTTTTGTCATTGTGGTGCGCTGGATCCAGTTCAAGGTCACCCGAAGCAAGATGGAGGTGAGCAGTATGCAGAAAGTTGTCGTCTCTCCCGAGGACCTCCATGTGATTTCTAAGGGCATCAAGCTCAATGACAGCGACCTTCACCTCAGGCTCGTAACTGTACCCAAGAAAGGTCAGCTATTCTTTCTGGATAAAATTCTTTACCGAAACTCCACCTTCAGCCAGAAAAACATCACAGACGGCTTGGTGAAGTACGAGCTGCTCAACAGGCTGCATGACGACACCAGAGACACATTCAGCTTTCAGGTGTTTTCAACACACGCCATTTCGCCAAGCTACGACTTCAGGATCAACATCAAAACCGAGTCGTCCGCCGTCACCGTCGTTAACAAAGGCCTCTCAGTCCAGGAGGGAGGAAGTAAAGTCATCACCAAAGATATCTTGTTCACGCACACAGCCAGTAACCGAGAGGTCCACTACAGCATCACCACAAGCCCACGACACGGCCAGATACAGAGGATCAACCTCTCCAATTCATCTTCCATCAACAACAACATTGTGACGTTCACAAACCAGGATATCATCGAGGAGAGGATCATGTATGTCCATGACGACAGCGAGACCAAGCAGGATTCCTTCACTTTCCAAGTCGTCATTTACAAACTGCACAAACTGGGCAACAAGAAGGATGAGAGAAACGCAGCCGAGCACACCCTCAACATCTCAATCCAGCTGGTCAACGATCAGAGACCTGTGAGGGTTGTCGACAAAGTTTTCCATGTGGCCCGCGAGGGGCAGAGGTTGGTGACTTTGAACGACCTTCGTTTCCGCGACGATGACTCCGATTTTGAGGATGAGTGGTTGGTGTACACGCGCAGAGGGATTCCCATGGGAGAACTGGTGATGGCCAGTGACACCGGTCACAGACTGTACGAGTTCACGCAGCGGGACCTCGAACAGGTCGGCACTATTTATATTTGAGGATAATTCAGAGTCATGTATATCTGTTGTAGTTTATAATCTCCAGCAATTCATGTTTGGATAATCTGTTACTTCAGATTTTTTCTGTCTTTTCCTCAGAAAAAGGTGTTGTTCATCCACAGAGGAGTCAGTTTTGGGCGATTTGTGCTTTTTGTATCAGATGGAAAACATTATGTTTCAACATTGTTGGAGGTAATGTCCCAAAGCATTCTGTATTTATCAAAAAATTGTTCAACACATTTATGTTTATGCAAATAATTCCTCTCTGTGGTGTAACTGGCTTATGCAGGTGATGGCCCAGGATCCTTATCTGCATGTTGAGAACAACACAGGCCTTATTGTCCAGCGAGGTGGAATCACAACCCTGACATCGTCCAACATCAGCGTCTTCAGCAATCTGGATATCCGAGACCCCCAGGAAATAACATATGATGTCTTCATTCCCCCTAAACATGGCATTCTCTGCTTCAATGACAGCGATAGCAAGACTATAACAGAAGCAGATGCCATTTCAATGTTCACCCAGCAAGATCTGGTGGCGAGACGCCTGGTATATTACCACGATGGCAGCCAGGAACTGTCAGATGGGTTCAACGTAACGGCGAGAGCAAGAGAGCGGCGCACGGAGAGTCAAACAGACAGGGGGAGGAGAGAGGTGCATTTGGATATCGGAGTGTCAGTGAAAATCTACCTTGAGAGTCACCAAAGGCCACCAACAGTCATAAGCAACCATCCGGTGGTGGTTGCAGAGGGAGAGAATGTCTCAATAAGCAAGGACCATCTGGAGGTAAACCAGCTGGTTCACTTGCATATAAAACACTTTTAGTCCATTGTAACAAAATTGCCTAATGTGTTGCCTGTTTTTGCATGGTCTTTCAGATATTATGAAACAATATTGTAACTTTCCATTTGATCTAATGTCGTTTCCTCATGCATTTGAATTTTTTTCAGCTTCAAACTTCATATATGCATTAACTGTAATCCAATATCAACCCAAACAGGTGGCTCATGATGACAGCCAGCCCTCAGAGATAGTTTTTACTGTGCAAACACCACCGAGTCTGGGCTTCCTTCAGATGTTATCGCACGAGGAACAGCAACAAAAACACAATGGAGTGCAGCAGCACCACTACCAGGTACATTGTGGGATTGAATAGAGCGATCTAAACCAGCCACCTACTAATGTCTCTCAGCAGTTTCAAAACCTTCTTGATCAAAACACTGGTGATAGAAACTAAGTTGATGCATGTGCACTACTCTGCCCTGCAGGGTTTCAGAGAGCAGCCAATGACTTCCTTCACCCAGGAGGACCTCAACCAGAGACTGATCATCTACCACCAGCAGACTTCAGGAAGCACCAATGACTCTATCATGTTGGAGGCAACTAACGGTGTCACGAGAGTCGGACCAATCAGGCTGGAGATTGATATCATTCCCATCCTGCTCCCTCTGCAGGTACAGAGTTGGCTCAGCTGCACAAAGACCATTTTAAAATAGGATGAAGAATTAATGAAAACAACTTAGTCCATACCTCTGCTGGTTGATTCCACAGGTGTCTGACTTGACCCTGGATGAAGGGTCGTCCTTGCCGTTGACCCCTGACGTCATCAAGGTGGCCAATCATCACTTCTCGGGGATGAACTTCCTGTACCAGATCATCGTCCCACCGCGGCACGGACACTTGGAGCACAGCCGGATCCCGGGGATGCCCATCACTGCATTCACACACACAGAGGTTTGACACACACAAACACACACATCAGAATCAAAATACCTTGATTGTCAGTGTCTCACATTGGAAAAAAAAGAATCTAAGAAAATCTCAGGATGTTCTATTATACTAAGCTTTACTCACTTGTCTACTTGCAGGTGGAACGCGAGTACATCTCCTACATCCATGATGGCAGTGACACACTGACAGACAACTTCACCGTCTTGGCCAATCAGACTGAGATCAGGAAGCACAGTCTTCCCTCCACCGTTCGCATCCACATCACATCCATCAACGATGAGACTCCGGTTGTCACGACCAATCGGGGCCTGAAGGTGGGAAGTGACAGTGTCTGCTCGTGTTGTGGTGTTGCTTTCAGTTGCTGTTATCCACGCAAACGGATCCCATAGCTGTCCAGACTGTAGGCATATACAGACACTATCACATTTCTTCTTCTCATTTAACTCTCAGCTCTCTTTCTCTGCTTTTCCCACGTTGTCTTCAGGTGTGGGTGGGCTCAGTGACGGAAATCTCTGAGGACGATCTCAGTGCAGAAGACATTGACACTCCACCGGAGGCCCTCGAGTTCGTCGTCACGCCACCTAGCAACGGCTACCTGGCCCTGAAGAGCGCCCCCTCCAGACACATCTTGAACTTCACGCAGAGTCACATACAGGGCAGACAGCTTGTGTTTATACATAGCGGTGAGTGCAGTAAAGAGGTGGATGCAAAAAAACAAATAAATAGATAACAAAAAATAACCTGTGTCTCTTCTTCAGGTGCTTCAACCGGTGGCTTCCACTTTCAAGTGAATGACGGTGTGAACTTTGCCCCTCGCCAAATCTTCAGCACAACTGCACATTCTTTGATCCTCACTCTGCAAAAGAACCATCCGATGGAGGTTTACCCAGGTAGGTCGAATCACAATTTTGGCAATAATATCTTTGCAGAGAAAAAAAAACATTTGTATCCTTCACTTTCTACCTGAAGGTCAGAGCCATTTGAAATATACATTTTCAGGCTCATGAATGGGCTTTTGTTTTTGTCAGTATTTTGTTTTTTTAAAACCCAGAAGAAAAGCTATTCAAATGTGATGCAGTTACGTAACAATGAACACAGGATGCTGCATTTTGTTCCTGTCGACACAAACAGAATACCGCACGTCTGTGCCAAGTCACTGCCATGCTGCCAATTCCACTTTAAGCGAGTGTTAAGTGGTCCTAACCTGTAAACACACACTCACTGTTGCGTAATTGTTATTCTTACAGCTGCTTAATTTTTCTTGTTTTTGACTACTTGAGGGGTTTGACAGCTGACTTGTGAATTCACTTTTCTGTCTGTTGTTTTATATTTTATCCCACGTTCACCGTTTCTTTCGGTCCCTTTTTTTAAGGCTCTGTGACACCAATTACGGACCAGGAGCTTCAGGTGCTGACCAACGACATGAGTGACATCAGAAGAAACCACTCTGTGGAGTTTGTAGTGACCCGTCCTCCTAAACTCGGCCGCTTGGTCCGACGTACGCCCAACAACTCCACTCAGGACATTTCGTCGTTCACACAGGGCATGGTAAAGACGTCTGACTTCCCCTTGTGTGATTGAAAATGCTCACATGCTATTTGCTAGAATCAATCTCTGCACCAAACACTGCATAAACACGTTTTCGCTTTGACTTCACTTCACAGGTGAACGAAGGCGTTATCTTGTATGATCAGAACAAGACGGAGTCTGTGGGATGGTCCGCCACAGACTCTTTCTCTTTCACCGTGTCCTCCCCTCCTGCTTTCCTCCATCCACACACCTTCACCTTCTTAATCTCCTACCAGGCTAACGAACATCATGACAACTTTCTCCATAGGACCCGCCTCCTGAACAACGCAGGTGCTCTGCCACTTTCAGATTATTACATTTAGTACTCCAAAATAACAGCAGGGACTGATGTACTTACGGGATAAAAACTGTTTATTCATGTGTGTTTCAGGTGCTGTGGTGGCAGAAGGAGGCAGGGTGATGATTGACAGGTCAAAACTTGATGCATCCAAT
>CAESWR010000982.1:545743-559474 GCA_903171835.1 Mullus surmuletus
CACAGATTGTCTCGGCCCGGGTCAGAGCGTTTTTACTGAGCTAAATATAGTCTTCCCATTGGCTAATGAGCAGTTTCCGGGGCCTGTTGCTGCAGAGAAAAAGGCATCATTATCTCAAACTCCACTTATGTTGACTGGCAGAGACGTGCATATTTAAATATTCAGTGGGTGTGATGATTTATAATCATTAATGTATTTGTTGTTGAACTCCGTATGAATTAATCTACACATACGGGCTTGTTTTTGCCTCCGATTAGGGGTGTCACGACACAACTTTTTCACTTCCGATACCAATATTGCAGCCTTGAGTGTTGGCCGATACCGATATCGATCTGATACGATATGAACACGAATCAAACACACTTTTATTAGTAGTGTGGAATGGCAGATTTGGCTTGATTAAGTGATATTAATCAGACAGAGAACAATAGTCAGCAATAGTGGGTATGAGAAAAACTGACCCATTTATTAGAAGTGCCGGAGTGGAGTCTGGAATGGACTGATTGTATCGGAGTGCTTATATTGGAGATTTTAGAGGCAGGCCGATATAATGCTCGTTCTTTTTGCTGATATTGGACCGATATTAATGAGGGGTGTAATAAAATATCGATATACCAAAATATTGCAATATTTCACGACGGGATACAGTATCAATTTTTGATCTCAAACACTTTGTCAATATTCTGTATTTTCTATATCATCAGCTGTTTGCTTGGAGACAGTGGTTTTGTGCTTTATCTATTATGCCTCCAACCGTGAGTTGGCAGCAGACTCAGCCATTTGCCTTTCCCCCTCCTCTCCTCTCACTAGACAAAAAGATCTTGCAATGCCTCAGGTTTTTCTGGGGAAATGGCAATACATTGCCTATATTATATATTACAGTATCTCAATATATCGCAATATATCGTATCTTCACCCCTGTATCGAGATATGTATCGTATTGCAAGACACTTGCCAATACACAACCGTAATCAATATCGGATTGGGACACCCCTAACTCTGATGTATTTGAAATCTTCCATAAAAAGTGAGTTGTGAGTGACAGCGTGCCGTCCCACCTTGAGCAGCAGTTTGCAGATCTCGTATTTGCCCTTGGCGGCAGCCTCGTGCAGCGGCGTGAACTTCCACAGGTCGGCCACGTTGACCGAGGCTCCGTGTCTGACCAGCAGCTCGGCCACCTCGTAGTGACCGTACGAGCAGGCGTTGTGAAGGGGAACCAGGCCGCTGCGAGAGGGCGGGGGGAGAAAAAAAGGCGTCACTCAGAAGTGGATCACAAATGATTTGGGCTCCTCTGGTGTTTGTTTATGTTCAAGCGTCGCACCCTTTGTCCTTGGCGTGCACGTCGGCGCCGTGGTGCAGCAGGTACTCCACCACCGACACCCGGTTGTATCCCGCGGCGAAGTGGAGCGGCGTGGAGTGTCGTCCCTCCAGGTCTCGGCAATTCACATTCTGGGCCGTGCACAGCGACTGCAGGGAGACAAAGAGCCCGAGATCAAAGCGGCTTTCAGAGAAACGCGAGGAAACAGCTAGCCGGGCACAGCACAGCAAATCACAGTCTAGTTCCTGTTATCAAGAGTCACTCTCATTTGTCTTCCAATTAAGTAGATTCAAAACGTCTTCCGCTTAATCTAGCGCCGCTTTTTCACCCGGGGGAATGAGGATCCTTTATTCCTTAATGTCTGAAGTGGATGCGCGATAACCACTTTATTAATAAAGATGGATGATCTGACACGATATCTGGATAAACATCTACGAATTTTGTGATTGAGTCTTGAATTGATTAAATTTGCATATCTGAGCAGATTAATCATCAGATGTTCAGTTCTAAAAAATATCCTCGCATTACATCGAAATCCTAAATGTGCATAGGAGGGGAAATGAGAAAACAAGTAAAAGCAGGAATGATCCGGCCCTGCTGAAGATGTGATGCATCATTCTGCGAACATATGCAAGTTATAATTTGCAACTTACTGGCTGTAACAAATATCATTACTGGTATGTGTTGGTTCATTACGGCTGATAACATCGGCTTCAATCTTGTTTTGGTGGCACTGCACCCCGCACACGCTCAAAGAAACAAAACAACATAACACCATTCTAATTCCTTGTGCAAAAAAACAGGCACATGGTGGAGGCGCTGAAACATGAAAGAGAAAAAAAAGAAAATCTGCCTCTATTTCTCTACCGAAATATCCTTATTTATGATGAAAATATGTCCTTGAAACGAATATCTGAAAAGGAAACGACATCCAAATGAAGTTATTAGCTCATTTTGGAGGAACTAAGAAACAAAAACAAAACTGGGGCAAACACCTGTGCCGCTCGCAGAAAATTACAGCAATACTTTTCTGCCTTGCCCGTAATTTCAGACCCAATTACACCCGAGTTCGGCACTAAGAGGTGACACAGTGGGAGATCCGAATCTCCTTCCGCCAATCACACGCTCTTACTCTTCCGGAAATAAAAACGAAGCGTCCTGCTGTCAGACTTATTTGTGAAGCACAGCCATTATCCTTCACTTCCCTCCACGACGTGCCATCATAAAAAAAAAAACTACTTAAAACTGAAAAATATGTTCCTATGTGAGCAGAATATAGATCCTTGATACACTGACATTTTAAATTGCATCTTGTCTGCATTTGTAAAGGGATGAAAATGACTCATAGTTCGCCTTCTACTGAAATTTACCTCAGTGGTTGTTTCATGTTCCGCCCACTAGAGGGCATTACAACTTTTTGAAACATTGACTACGTATTATCTTTGTCTTTAGGAACTTGAGGGAGTGGGTGCTGGATTGCGGGTGCCTGTTGTGTTAGCTCTCAGCAATGCCCCCCACAAAAATCACATTTATTGACTCTAAGCAGGGCCCATGACTCCTGCAGCAACGAATGGAAACCAACAATTCAGACCTTTACTCAGAAAAAGTCTTCGATTTCTAATGGCCACAACGATCCAAACAGTTCGGTCTGAATCACCTCGACGTTTTGAAGAGATGACAGCAGTTGGGCCCCAGGAATGGTGCAAAGTGTTATTTTAACATCAATCAGTAGCTCAGGCAGACCGTTAACCCTGGAGTGTGTGTGAGTGTGTGTGTGTGTGTGTGTGTGTGTGTGTGTGTGTGTGTGTGTGTGTGTGTGTGTGCGTGCGTGCGTCGGGTAATTCAGACTGACAGAGAGTCAGACGAGACCTCATCTCCTGTTCTGCTACAATCCCCTGCCAACCTGCCAAAGCGTCATACTTCAGACGCTGACAGACCTTCCCGAAGAGGCTCTTCATCTGGATAACCCCATTACTGTCGGCCTCCGTGGGTAAAGAGCCACGCAAGTTTCCCTCCACGCCAAACACTTCTTGTCAAATACTCAAATCTCGCCGGGTCCTGACATTCGGTGGGTGGTTTTTATTCCACGCATATTGCCGGGCCCCGGCAAGCGGCCTATGGTCTTAATGCAAGTGCGCCGCGCTGCAGATTTCGTGAACCGCGATGATCACCGAGTCAACAGGAGGATTGAGGGGTAAACAACCCGATGACATTTAAGGAGAGAACATGCATAAAGGTCAGGGCTCTGTCGGAGGCGTCGCTTTAATGAGTCACTTTCAAGTGGACTTCATGTGAAAGCTAATCAGCCTGTAAATCGCTGGGGCGCTAAAATGCGGACTACGTTTACATACAGTCAATATTCGGGTTAAGGCACATATTCTAGTTACTGAAACTGCATGAGCAAACAGGGTTTGGGGAGAGACATCTCTCAAATCCTTCTTTGTGTAACTCATCTTTTTGTGGATCTGGCTGTCCCAGTACTTTCTACCATCTACAAATGCCATGATATGTGTCTTTCATCACACTTATGAAGTGATTTGTTTCCCCCTCACTCCAAAACTGTGGCATGGTGGTGTTTTTCCGTTTGGCAATGTTTACAAGTAGTTCCTGTACTCAAAAGACCAAGATTCCTTGTGAATAGAACATGCACAGAACACAAATTCATGTTCCTTTTGATGGGGCTACCCTGATTGGCGTATACATGTACAAATATTGGGGTTAGAAAAGGAGTAACCCACCTTATTCAGGTTTTTAAAAACCAGAACTGAGGTTTTTAAAAACAAGAATATGCATAATATGGCTAGAAAGGGGTTATTTGACTGACTGTAATTTTGTAGCCATTGAAAAAAAAGCTACAAAAGTGAATCCCAACACTGAAGCTCTCTGCCCAGCCCTCGTCTAACCCGGGTATCAGGATCAAAAACATCCACACAATCTCATCTTGTGTTTTTAAGATCCCTGACTTATCAGTGGGGGACGCGGTGATCCAGACAGATACTGTGCCGACATCGCACGACTGGATGTCAGAAATCTTGTTGTGCTGTGTAATGTTTCAGAGGGCTCGGGCAAGAGGGGCACGTCCTGAAAACCACCATTTACAGCTTAGTTGTTTAGGAGGGAAAATCAATACAAATCATATCGCAGCAAATCATAGAAGTTGCTGTACCGATCCCCAATGACCGATGGGTTTGTCTGATTGGTCACACCCCTATTGGTTAAATCAAAGCACGTCCAAAGCACCTTGACTGTGTCCAGGTCTCCGGCTTTGGCGGCCTCCAGGAGTCTGTAGTCCACGTCGGAGTTCCTCACCGGGATGTTCTCTGCACAGAAGGATTGGAGACGTTAAAACATGCCGGAGAATTCGCAGCCTGTTGTGTGCTTAATGTAGTAAACATAATGCGCTTTGGGCGGCAACTTGATGGTTTTGGTGCAACAGGTGGGCTGGCTGCTGAAAAAACTCTTCATCCGAGTGTACTTTCACTATAAAAATATCAATATTGACCTTTAAAAACAATTTCAGCTAATCCACGGTTGATGGGTTCTGCAAAGCAACACAAATACTGGAATCCACAGAGACATTCACCCACCCACCCACACACACACACACACGCGCGGGTGGGCGCGGAGACACACACGGGTGGCGTACCGTTGAGTATCTGCTGAACGGCTTCATTTCCCATTTGAGCAGCGGTGAAGCCCTGCAGCGACACCAGTGAGGCGTCTGCCCCGTATCCTAGCAACAGCCTGCAGGTCTGAAGATGGCCTGCCAGCGCCGCGCGGTGCAACGCCGTTTGACCCAGCGTGTCCAGTGCGTTCACCTGCAAAAACCCATTGTGTTATGCTCTTTCGCGTTCTCCCCATCACCTCCACTTCCTTCGAATCCGCTCCCGACGTGACGCCATCTGGCAAACTGTTCGCTTCGATTCTAAATAAAGATTGCATGTGTAGTAACGGACATTTTTGCAGCTTCAGAACATGTTCGAGGCCACCTGTGATGTTATGTGAAAATCTTAGCGGACAGAAAGGAATGTCTGATCAAGCAAACTGAAGTACATTTTATTACATAGAGAAGAATTAGAAAATAAGAAAGCCAATTTCTCTGGTGTCCTCGGCAATGGTTCCATCCATTGTTATTTCCAAGGGGCAGGTTTGTTAAATGTCAAACCGCAAAATTGAAGCTGAGGAAATAATCCCTCGACCCTCTAACGCTCGAGGTCTGACTCACAGGAAGTTTCATATCAATCCCTCAAATTGCAGACAAATTTACGGATTTACAGCGCTGATGCGAAAAGAAATAACAGATATTCCACTACAAGAGGCAATGACGAGCGCGTGTGTGTTTGCGAGGAGACCTACGTATGAATGGTCAGAAAAGGTGTAAAACCGATCACAGTGGTGGACGGAGAAGCCATGGGGTTTTACCTTGGCGCCGTGTTTCTGTAGCACCTCCATGATGTCGTTGTGCGCCCGCTCCGCCGCCACGTGGAGAGGAGTCATAAAACTACAGAGACGGAAAGAGCAGAAAGCAGATGAAGCCGCGGGTCGGCCGATGCTTCATTTACGCTGCTTTGATGCAGCATCGATCATCGTTGGACTGAAGTGTCTGCGCAAATATATAACAAAAAACTCAACGGACATTCTAAAGTTAAATTCTTCCATTGACAGCCGAGTGCATTTCACGCGTTCTGCACAGGGAGTTTTCAGGTATTTGCTTCTGCCCACAAACGCCTCAAATTAATTCTGAATTGCTGCTGCCTGTGCAGAACTTTGCAGTGTGCAGAACTTAAATGGAGAATTGCAAGTTTGCCCTCCAGCAACTTCCACAAATGGATGGATGCTGTTTGTTCAGCTCGACTACTGAGCTGGTTGCACTGTTGTGGCGAACGTGAGATAAACCGCAGCTCGGAAGGTCCTCCTGACTCATTAAAATCCGCTGTTTGGGAACATTATGCTTTCTTGTAATGATGGCGGACAAAGACGGGCGGATCAGAGAAGCTTTATATAAAGCAGCCATTGTTCAATTATACATCAAACCTGCTCACCTGGATGTGAACATCACAGATGCAAGGAAAGTTTGGGGGGAAAAAAACAGCAAAGAGCAGACACAGCTCTGCATTTAAGCAGTCTCCTGATAACGATTCCAAGCAGGTGGAGGCGGCGTCTAACACACACCATAGGAGTTCTTTTAGAGCGGCAGATATGCAAACACAAACAGGTTTGAAACACATGTTGAAAGAAGTCAAGCACCCTTATGAGGTTTACTGCTGTTTTCTTCTCAGCTGGCGAATAAAAATAAAAAAGGAGGTGAGGCTGGCAGCTGCTAACACAAAAAAAAAATAATGATATTTTGATATGCATCTCCATAGTGCATATTAGTGCGATTATAATGACCAAGTAAATAAAGCTGTTTCTCAGGAGGAAATTCTGTTCAGCAAAACACGTTCCGTTTCTGTGAAATTTCATGTTTTGTGTCACTGTAAAACACACCAGTCCATGAACTGAGTGTATGTTGCCCATTATAAGCAGATCAAAGCACTCACTCTTTATTCTTCTCGTTGACATTGGCACCTTTCCTCAACAGCAGCTCTGTCACCTGTTTCCTCTTGGGGTGTGGCGATGCTACTGCACAGTGCTAACACACAGACACACACACACGGGTCATCTGAGCATTTCTGCACCACTGCCAAAATGTGTGTAAGCTGTCTGAGTTGCGACTCACCAGTGCCGTCTCGTGTGTGTGCGGGTGTTTGAAGTTGATGATCTCCAGCGCCAGGGTCTTCTTCGCCTTGGCCATGTCGGCTTCCCGAGCGGCCTGAAGCAGCGAGTGGCCTTTAAACTCATCTGGACACACACACGCAACATATCAACATGAGCAAATTCAAGCGAAATTGAAGTAATAGGCTGAAAAAAACAACAAAAAAACACCAAAACAACAACATGTTCATTTGGTCCCTGCAGTGTGCCACTCCAGAAATATTGCTTCAAAGTTTTCCTTTATTTGTAAGAGAGTTAATCACACGTGACGTAACATTCTGTGTGCTGCAGTCGGAGCGGAGACAAAATGATTATCCTCGAGGGGCTGAAAAAAACGACAAACAACAAACTATTTTGCTTGGGAGGCATTTCGGGCTACACGGGAAAAGCGCTGCGTTCGAGTCGGCGGGCTGGATGCGCAACAACACTCATGCATTTATAATTAGATTAGTTTAAACAAAGGGGAAGCCGCGCCAAGCAGAAGCGTCTGCTCTCAGGGGAAAACACGGTCAACAGATAGAAAACATTGGAGAAAAAAAAACAGCGACAACAAAATAAGATCAACAACGACGTCGTTTTTCACTGTCGTGGGGACCAAACGTTAGAGCTTTGTGAAAAATCCTCACTTGAGAACCTTATTACAGCCTGAGTGTTGATGGCACCTGCAGCCAATTTTTTTCCCCCCGTCCAGATAAATGAAAGTGTATTTCAGGAGGGAAAAGAGCCTTTTTTGCATAATAATATAGAAGCAGTGAGTTTTCGCTTGGGGTCTAAATCATATACGAGTGTAAATAACTAAACCTCTACACAGAACGAGCACTGAATGTGATGAGTGAGTACAACTGCCAAGAATGTAGGCAGAGAGAATATACGTTATATACATTCTCAGTGATATAATATTAGGTTTTATTTATATTGCTAAAAGGAAGACAAAATTATGTTGTAATATATGTCAAAACCTTGAGGAATTTGAGGTCTGAGAAAAGATTTAAAATGGTGGAATTTAAAAATGTATGTTGCCGTTTTCTTAGTTTTAGTGGAGCCTCAAGATGAAATAAAATAAAATATCGTCAAAAGTTATAAATCATAAATGTATTTTCTATTGATTATGGTGTTGGTGCTGTGAGGCTCGACTTTTCAAAATAAATGCTTCACCAACCGTGGTTTGCTGGATTTTGAACGGATCTATTCTATCATCTTTTCAAAACAATTGGCAGATTTATGAATAAATGATTGTAAACAGGAAACAAGTTATGACCCACTGGCTCTTTCCCAAACTAGCTCGGGAGGCAAACACTCAAGGCTTAAAACTGAGCTATCAAAGCCTCTCACAGTATTTTTCTGTCTCGCCTGGTCAAACAATTTCCTCCAGGAAAAGCAAAAGAGGACGTGGCAAAGAATATAATCGGAAGTCAACACGCAAACAGCCCTTTTATTGGCCGCCGGAGGCTCCATCTCGACCACCCGACGATGCCGTGCGTCCGCGTTTGATGCTAATGGCGCTTAAAAACGGTAATTACGTTGGAAAAATATTCACTTTTAAGCTGGCGTCCCTGTAATTAATCGCATAACTTCGACAAATGTCCCACTGAGACGAGTTTACAAAGACACGCGGCTGACAAAAGGTCCCGCAGTCGTTCCGAAAACTTGAGAGGCGGATTATGATTCACGCGGCGTCAGATACTCCGCTTTGATCTGCTAACACTACAAAGATGGAGCAACAAGTACGGCGGCGAGAGAGCTGACTCATTAATTAACTTTCAAAGGCTCGTGCGGCGCTTTCCGCTCTGAGACAAAGCCTTATCTCGTTTACTCCCGACTCGGGTAGCTGCAGACGTCAGGAAAATGTGGTGGTTCTGACAAGATTAATTTAATCATAGTACCTCCTTTTGCCTGATTACCATATCATTTGTCTCTAAAAAGCTCAAAGAAGTAATTGACTGGGCGTTTTTTGGGGCGACAAAGAAAGCAAAGTCAGTGTCGCGTACTTTGATATTTGAGTTCTGCATCTATGTTTCCAAAGTTTATTTGAACGCGAAGCCTGCAGTCGCTCAAGGATGTCTGAGGCAGACGGCTTGACCCTCGCTCCCTGAAGTAAAGCCGCCATGAAGGTGTGAATGCAGTTCAAAGGCAGGAGCTGCAGCCGTGACGGACTCAAAATTATGGCTTCACCGACTCATATGGTGCCTTTACATCGCTGCACATGAGGCAGCGTATTTCAGGCTCCAACAGCTGCAGACGGCTCCAGCAACTCAACATCGACATGGAAAAAATGTGGTTTTCCCGTCAAGCTTCTTCTAAAGAATCCGGCTGATAACTGTTTTGTCCACAAGGCTACGGCTCTTTTTTATAGGCTAAATCAGTTAGAAATGCCTGTTCGGCTTTCCAGCATCTTAAACTTTGCATCAGATATGAGCATCTTTCTCTTCTACTTCGTTATATGCAGCAGAAAATAACTGTTATCTTCTCGAGGGGCCTCTGATTCATATTTTCAAGTGTCACTGTTCTCAAATAAGTTCAAATCAGGAGTGCCAAACACCCGTGTTGGTGAGTACACACGCCTTTTTCTGAAGCAGACTATTCATTAATTCAGCAACCGTGAGTCAGTCGGTGGAACAACGCAGCTGCACTTTATGCAAATGAATCTCGGCGCTCACATGTGAGTCTCTCCTTCAGCTCGGGGGTGGGCGCCATGTCCACTGAGCTCTTGCTGTGGCAGTTGAGTAGTGTCGGGTCGGCGCCGTGGCTCAGCAGCAGTGAGCAGACCTCCACGCGGTTCTTGGACGCCGCTTCGTGGAGCGGCGTGAACTGCCAGAGGTCCATGGCGTTCACGCAGGCTCCGTGCTGGGGTGGAGACAAGAGGGGTGCAGATAAGGAGGAGCACGACGCGACGGAGAGGAGAGCAAATATTACAATGTCAGTTTGAATTTATTTTGGCTCGTTCGAATGGGGAATTACGCAGACCATCAGAAATGCAGCCAAAGTATTCAAGGAGCGTTTCTAGTTATTGAATTGTTGCCAACCCCTACAAAAATATTCATTTGTGCCATTGGTTTTGAATTCATGTCAGTATGTTTGCATCGGTGTGCAACTCTCACCTTCAGCAGCAGCTCAGTCACTTCATAGTGTCCATAGGAACAGGCGTTATGCAGAGGCACCAGGCCACTGAAAGGATCAAGCACAAATATTTTTTTCACAGCAAATATGAGATTTCAATTTGTATGCCTTTGCAAATTCTATTTGCCAGCAGAAACCACTCTGACAAAAAGGCATAAACTGGAAAATGTTGTTGAAATTAGACAAAACCGTCACATTTATCTCTGTCCTATGAGTAAAAACCCCAGAAAATAACAAATAAAAAACAATCAGTGTCCAATGAGGGCACTAAGTTTATCAATTATCAGAGGTGCGATAGAGAGAGGATTGTGGCAATGGAACCCTTTAATACTTTATCGCTACTTTAAATCACTGGAATGCTTTAATATTCATTACTGCGCTGTTCCTAAGATTAACATTCTGCAACCGCTTTTGTCTAATGTTGTTGTGAGCCATGATTTTGTCAGACACGTAATAATCTGATGCTACTGGGGGAATAAAACACTTTTAGTGGATGGACTCCGACATCTGATAATTGCCAGGCAATTATCACTTCCAGCCATTAATGGTGGCCCTTTAGCATTCTATGCAAATATCGGATTATTGCGAAAAAACATTCTCCAGTCCAAATTTAAATCAGTGTTTAAAGTATGGCATTAATTTCCCTCCTATTTCATTTCCGTGTGCTTACCCCTTGTCCTTGGCGTGAACATCTGCTCCGTGCTGTAGTAACAGCTGAACTATCCTCACCCTGTTGTATCCTGCTGCCAGGTGGAGAGGCGTGGACTAGAGAGACAAACGTCAAGGCAGACAGAGTGGAAGGGGGGGAAAAAAGAAGCAGGGCAACAGAGAGGGAGGAGAAAAAGACACACAAAGTAAACGTTACTTTGTGTATGTTCACAGCATGACAGGTTATCATCAAGATTTCATTACCATCAGTTTGGTATACAAAACACTCCCTCAGATGTGCTTTGGGATGCACAAACGTCTTTTATGTCGAGCCTTTGCACAGAAAAATGTTCGTTTCCATTACTGAACCGGAGTACAACGATCAAGCATGACTGTATTTCCTCCATAAAACTGATGTAAAGCTGCGGCTCTGAATGCTTCTTGATGGGACCGAGTGAGATGAGATGGCTCCGGCTCTCCATGCAGAGCCTCCTCTATTCAATCTCCAGCGAAAGCCATTCTTCCCGAAAGCTGGAGTGATACCTATACCTGCGGAAATGTTCCCATTATTCAGTCAGATTGAAGTTACAGTAAAGAAAAAGTGAAGAAAAACCGGCCTCATGGACACGATGGGGGAACGCGCTTTACAGCACTGGATGTACCAGAGATAAAATTGTGGATGGGACTGGGATAAAAGTTACTACAGGCAATGGGCAGATAAAAGAAAATCAAAAAGTGCGTGCTGCTGAGCTTACTGGAAATGCATTGCATTTTGCATCAACCCTGAGTCTGCCAGCTCCTTTCACATCGAAAAACCTGCAGAGAATCTGGAAATCAAATAAAAGGCCGTTGCCAATATCCTCGGGAGTGAATAATTCATCCTTAAAAGTAGCTCAAATGTATTAATTTTGAGAAAGTGTTGATTCCGATCATTGGCACACTTTTTTTTTTAAAAGATAGCACCAGTGTTTTCTTTCAGTCACTACTCTATCCCGATCCACAGGTGGTCAGATTCACGCAAATATTAGCAGTTATTTTTTTTCCTGGAGATGAATGATTTCGGAGGCATCGTGAGTTCAAACGCAGTCAACCCAAAGGCCGTTTCTACGTTGTTCCCCAGACCTGCTCTATAACATGGGTTATTTTATCTTTCCCCATTTCTCTTAACCCGAAAACCTCCTCCCAAAACTGGATGCTGGGATGGCAACTTAAAATGATGTTTGGTTCAGGTGTATATGTTGGTCTCTGGTGGAGAAAATCAAATCCCTCTCCTCGGTGTAAACAGAGAGGAAGCCATCGCAGAGACTAGATGGAATCTCGGTGTTTGGGGATGACAAACCTGTCTGATACCAGGCAGCGAGGAAAGGATATATTTTGACTTTATTTTCGGGCTGTACATTTCAACTGCAGCCATGTTGAAAGCATCCAAAAAAAAGTTTTATTTCGTTTATTTCACGAGGATTAGCACAAATCACTATCTTTCATTAAGTCATTACCTGCAACCCATTCACACCGTGAAAGATTAGTGCACATAAAAATAGATGGGAGCCCGTCGTATTTTGTGTGGGTGTTTTCAGGTGGGAGTCCTGGCAAAATAATGTCTGTTTCACACCTGATTTCAGGCGGGTGATGGCGAGGTCCCGCGAGGCGACTGTACGGAAAAAGCAACTGAAAATGTTTCTCGTTAAGACGGATTATCCACTTCCCTGTGCGACAAAATCTGCCTCCTACGCAGCTCTGGTATCCAGTATCGGTGTCATCCGCTGGCAAAAGTGATTGTCGAGGGGGGAACAAAGCTTTCAGCGAGTGTATAAAGCATGCGGTCAGGTTTCGGCGTCACGACGGCGCGGAGATGGGAAAAAACGCCAAGTCATGTCACGGTTTAGAGGAAGGCGCATCGAAGGGTTGCGAAAAATAAAGGAGAAAAAAAGTACATGAACGGAGGAGTTGTGGGATTTCTGGGAGTGCGACAGCCGCATGGTGGCTCGTATCAGCCAGATCAAACAACAACAAAAAAACATGACACGACCACCACTATCAGCCCGAAACCCCGGTTTGAGCTGAGCAAAACCTGCCCAAAGCAAACATCTCTCCTGCAGGATTTGGGTGACGTCAAACACTGGAAAAAAGAGACGACAATAACAGAAAAAAAAGGGAATCACAGAAAAATCTCACGAATATAGGTGCATCTCACTAACTTATAATATCATAAAAAAGTTGATTATCTCAGTAATTCAATACAAAACGTTAAACTAAGACATTATATAGATGTATTACACACAGATTGAAACATTTCACGTCTTAATTTATTTAATTATTCTAATTATAAAGATTATGGCTTACATTTAAGCCATAATCTAGGCCTAAAATTCAGTGTCTCAAAAGTGTGAATATTACAAAAGAAGTAGCATTATTAAAATGCAGTCCTCTGAAAAGTATGTCCATTTATACGCACTCAAGGTTGGGGATTTGGGACTTGAACTACTGGAAATGGACTTTTCCATGATACTCTAATCTATTGAGATGCACCTGTAAATTAGTTACCAAAAGCCGGCTTGCGAACTTGTAATCTTAAATGAAGTTAAAGTTCACAGCACCAAAGGCTGTTTTCCAAAATACAAAATGCTGAATACATTACTGGTGGCTGTGCTGGGTTTTTTTGTGGCAAATTATGCATCATAATCTCCAAAGCCATACGGCTGCGACACTCCTTCCGAGAGACGGATTTCAATTTCAAGCAGAGAGACAACAAAAGTGATTCCTGTCGACAGTTTTGCTCCAGGTGGCGTTTCCCAGTCCCTTGATCAGGGGGCGGGGGGTGTCTTGAAAAATACATCATGTTTCAGTGTTCGGTCGAGCGCGCGGACGGAGGGGACACGCTTGTGTTTACGGGA
>CAESWR010000983.1:0-12721 GCA_903171835.1 Mullus surmuletus
TTCCCTCGGAGGCTTTGAGCGTTTTCGCCGGCCGGACTCTTCTGCTTGGCGGCGGCTGCGACCGTGCCGCTCTCTCGCACGCCGCTCTCTCGCACGCCGCTCTCTCGCACGCCGCCCTCTCGCACGCCACCACCGGTTTCTTTTTTAGCGGTGCAACTTTCAGCGACGGGCGATTTGTGCGGCGCTTTTTCAGCCGACCAGTCCGGGCCTTTGGCGCCGCCTTTCGTCTTTGGTGATTGGGGGTCGTCCTTCCTCTGCGCGGCGCCGACACACACACCGTTTTCCTTTTTGCTCGTCTCTGTAACGTTGTTGACCGCGGCTTCAAAAACATCCTTCTTGCCCCCCGCGCCGCCCACCTTCGCTGCCCTGCTCGAGGGTCCGCAGTCCCTCGGTTTCGAAGCGCCAGGTTTGTGCTCGGAGACGCTCGCTGCCACTGTTGTCACGGTTACCGGCGCTTCTGCGCCGGAGCAGCTCGTCTTGAGTACTTGCGGATTTGAAAACTCTGAGCTGCATTGTGCGTTCGCCTGAGGGGCGGCGGGGGGTCTGGAGCTCTGCGCGGGGGCCGGCTGACCTTTATCCAAAGCAGGTTTCGCGCCCTGCCTGACCGGGGGCGGGGACGGCGCGCTGACAGCTGGAGCCGGGGTCTTGGGGTGTGTCGGTGGGGTCTTCGCGCCGGCCTCCGCTCTTGTGCAGCTGCTGTGCACGGCGGGATGCGGCGCCACTTCCTGCTGCTCCGCCTCGTCCTCCTGATCCTCGTTGCTGACCTCCCGTATCGACGGCGTCTTCCCGCAGGAGGAGAAGTGGGAGCTGTGACGGGGGGCTCTGTGCTCGTGGAGCGTCGGGGTGGTCTTCATTCCCGCCCTGCTTTCTTGTTTGGCTGCGAAGGCCGGCGCCTCCCCTTTGCTCGCCGGGGGCTTTAAGGATTCGCTGAGCCTGTTGGGGGTTTTCTCACCCCTCAACGTGCTCTTCACCTCCGTGGCTGCGCTGCTCGCCAGCTCCTTGGGGGCGGCGGCCATGTTGGTGGAGGAAGCCGCCTCGGGGGGGCAAGTCAGGGGGCTCTTCAGTTTGTCTGCGCTTCTCAGCTGGGGGAAGGTGATCTGCTTCTCGGTCGGGCTCTGCAGCCAGATGGGAGGACTGACTGAAACCACGTCGCTGCTGCTCTCCGCCACTTTGGATAAACAGGTGTCGGTTTTTGAGACCCTCGGCCCGGAGAGCAGGCCGATGTCCAGCGTGCCCTCCAGAGGTTTGAGCGAGGAGACGTGACGGCCCTCCAGCTTGTACTCGGACGAGGTCTTTCGGAGCGGAGAGTCCGCCGAGGAGATGAGCTGGAGCTTCTCCACGGCGCTCTCCGCCCGGCCGCAGAAGAGCTTGGGCGCGAGACCCTCGGGGCTGGAGTGGACGCCGCCCAGCCCCCCCTTCATGTGCTCGTGCGTCATGGCCGAGTCCAGCTGGAGGCTCTTGGAGCGGGTGGAGCTGAAGTGGAAGTTCTCGTGGAGGCCCGAGGAGAGCCTGCACATGCAGTCCTCGCGCTCCTCAAACGACAGCCTCTTCCGGGTGAACTCGATGTTGGGGGCTTTGAAGTCCAGCCGCTCGGGCTTGGCGCCGTCCTTGGTGGGCCGGTGCGGCCAGTCCGGGTGGGCGGAGCAGAGGCTCTCGCTGACGCCGCAGGACGGCTCGCTGATGCCCTCGGACGCCCGCGTGGTCAGTTTCTTATACAGGACGTCCTTCAGGGTGATGCTGGCGGCTTTGGGCTCCGGGTCCGAGCCGCCCTGAGCTTTGCTTTGACCTCGGAAGCTTTCGTCTCCGTCACCGCCGCTGCCGCACGGCGCAGACGTGTCTGACTCGCGGAGGGCGTCTTGCTTCTGCAGGGACTCCCTCCTCTCCGACCAGTCCTGCCTCTTGGCAACCATTTTGGACTTGACCTTGTCCTTGTCGAGCTCCTCCACCGACTCCTGCCGGCTCACCTTGCGGCTGACGGGCCTCTTGAGGCAGCCCTGCTCCACGGGACGCACGCGCGTGACGGCCGGCGCCTCGGACGCCGTTTCCTCCACGCTCTGCAGGAAGCCGAAGTCCCCGGTCTTGGCCTCCTCGTCCTGCACCTCCTCCTGCGTGACCTCCAGGCTGTGCTTCCGGGGACACAGGTGCTTCTTGTCGCCCGTGTAGGACGGCGACAGCTTCTCCTCCGACTGGACTCGCTTCAGGAGCGGCGAGCGGGGCGGCTCGGCGCTCTTGGGCCGCACGATGTGGCGCACGATGGTGGGCGGGGAATGTATCTTGGCTGGGAAGGCGGCCTGAGACGTCTTGGAAATGGCGACCGAGTGCCCGCTGAGGAGGGGCGAGGGCGAGCGCTGGGGGGACGTCGGCTGCGGCGTCGGCGACGGCGTGCGGGCCAGCGGCGAGAGCGGGATGCTCCCGGCAGACTTGCGGCGGCCCTGGCGGAGCCTCTGGCCGGGCAGCTTGGGGCCGAGGCCATGCAGGGTGCTGGGACGGATGTGGCCGGAGCCTGCCGGGGAGTTTGGAGCGCTGGAGCTGGGAGAGCTGCTCTGGGAGGAGTTGCCACCTGGACAAAACAGAAATCAACACTCTTTCAGTCTCACACACAGAAACACATGGAGTCAGCTGGTGGTCAAAGAGAAGGTTTGGGATCAGATCTCCACCTGACTGGGTGAAATCGGGTGTGGGGCGGAAGGTGGCGGTGGGGGAGCGAGGGGAGAGGCTGTGGGTGGGGGAGCCAGGGAGACTCTCACCAGATGACAGAGAGTGGTTGAGCGAGGAGAAGCTTCGGCTCGTGTGCAGCAGAGGGGAGGGCTGCATGGCAAAACGCCGGAAGAGGGAGCGCCGCCTGGAAAAAGCCAAGGAAAAAAAAAGACAGAAAATCTCAGATTGATTTTTAGACAGAATTGAACCGACAGACATTCGCATGAAATGGTCCAAATAGTCTGAGTCGAGCTTCGACTGAGCAGTTTCACCTCTCTGGTGTTTTCTCCTTCTTGGGCTTCTTGGCACATCTGACCATCTTGCTCCTGTAGCTGTTCCTCCTCGCCGGGCCAGTTTTTATTGAGGTATTTTCGAAGGGGGTCGTGGAGATGGCCACTTTGCTTCCACTCTGGAAAACAAAGGGCACACTTCTAGTCGGGCATTTCGGGCATTTGTATGGAAATGTTTTTTAATTCAAAATGATGAGGCAATTACTGACTCTTACAACAGACTAAAAGGTGGTTCTGAAAATATTATTACAGGTAATTCTAATTTCCAAAGACCATGAAAATCTCATTATGAATCAGAAACTGCTTGGAATGCTACTTCTTTGCCATCCTTTTATTTGAAATGTGCCGAGAGCAAAAAAGCTTCATAACCAGACGTAATGGGTAGAATCGAATTACAGATCCTACTCCATTTGTAAAGTTCCTGATTAAGGTCCAGATGGAGGTGGGAGGGAATAAATGGATGAGCCACCTTTACAGACATAATTCTGGATGCCACCCAGAAGATGGGAGATGGAGATGAATACAAATATACAGCAGGAGGATTGGGAGGGTATCTGTGGAGAAGCTCATACTCTAACTAACTCCAACATGTGGAGGGAATTTAAATGGAAAGTGCTGATGAGGTTTTTTCGCACTCCAGAAACTGCGGCAAAGATGAATCCTACACACTCAAATATGTGCTGGAGAAAATGTGGAACACAAATAGGCAGCCATACCCACATATTCTGGACGTGTCTAGGAAGTGTCTAAAACTCCTACAGAAATATTCCACAGAAATTTCCCAATTGAACCAAAGGTGGCGCTACTGGGTCCGATCCCAGTGAGCTTTACTTGTTGGAAATTCTATTAACAGCCGCTACTAAATGTATAACAATTAGGTGGCTGAAATCTGAACCTCCGACATATGATATTAGGATTGAAAAGTCCTGCTACCACCTTTCTGATGCATTGATTGTTCCTTTCCTTGCTCCTTTCTTTTTCTTCCCCACCCCTTCCTTATGCATCTCTTCAATTATGTACATATTTGCAATCAATGTCAATTTTTGTCAATTCATGTATGTATGTGTATGTATTTTAATTTATTTCTGTATTTGTTTACATTTTTGTAAGAAGTGTAGTACTTCACTTTGTGGTACTGAGTAGCTGTCGTGGATATAACAGAAAAACAACAATGGTGTGTGGAATGTGTTTATAAGATGCTGCATATTCAATAAAAAATACGTATAAAAAAAAGTTTCATGAAGAATCTCAGCATATTTGATAAGAGAAAGCGAAACACAACTTCTTCTCTACCTTGAGTAAGAGCTCCACCACTTCGGTGTGGACGAGGCCGTGAACCGCCTCGCCATTCACGTGCGTTATGAGGTCTCCGGCTTTAAGTCCTGCTTTATATGCGGGTCCGCCATCTTCTACATTCTAAAATTAGGGAAAGACATTATTGATCTTCTATAGATGTTGACATTGAGAATCTGATTCAGATGAATTCGTTTTGAGGGTCCCGAAAACCCCCACAAACAAAAGAAAACAAACATCACAAACTTTTTTCCCATTCACCCACGCTCTGATTGCCAAAATGGAGAGCTCAGATTCTGTGACGTTTCAAATCATGAGAAGCGACACATAGACAGAAATGGGAACCAAAAAAACGTATTTAATTTTAGTTAATGATGTATGAGGTTCATTTGGCACTTCTCTATTGGGGGAAGCTGTGGAAATACTCGATAAGAACATAAGCTCTTTTGCAATTTTGTGAGCGTTAATAGAAAAGCCAGACACTCAGGTGCAGATATACATACATTATGCGTTACTATGGTTACAAAATAATTAATAAAATAAATAACTGCTCTGGCGATTCAAGAGCTCATTCACTTTGACATCAGCCAAATGTGAGTAGTTCAGCTTTTAAACCAGAATATCACTGCTCAGGGAAAAGTTAAAATATGCTTTTTTTGTGGTGCAATAAGTGAATCCTTCCCCGTTTAATCCTGCTGAGATTCAATTCAATTCAATAAAACATTATTTATTCCCAAGGGGCAATTAAAAAAAGCTACCACAAGGTAAACATAGGACATACAAGACATGCACACAGTAAGATGGAGTCAGAAAATAGGAGAAAATAATATAGAATGAAATTGTGACAGTGCAAATTTAAATGTAAGTATCGTAGTGCAAGTAGAGACAGATAAAGTTGTCTGTTCAGTTAGAAGTAAACCCCTCCAAAAAAGTTTGGAAACATTATTCACAGTCAATAAATCCATTAAAAATACCAATCGATGTATTTTATACCGTTGGAAAGCCTGATTAGTCACCTTTACAACAAAGTACAACTGATAAGGATCGTGACTGGCACAGCACATNNNNTACCCACATGTTTAGCTGTGTTGCTCATTCCATGAATGCACTATTTTAACAAGTTGTACCTCATTGTAAAGGTGACTAATAAGGTTTTCCAATGCTATAAAATACAGTATCAATTGGTATCATTAAAGGGGAGAAATGCTTGACTAAAATAACGTTTCCAAACTTGTTTTGAATTTATTCATATATGTAACGGTGTAAATGTAATCGATTACAGTCCTTACCCAGACCATGTGGTAGACGGTGTAGATGTCGCTGTCGCAGGCGTACACTCGGATCGCCCTCAGCGTGAAGCCAAACTTCTTCCCGGAGCTGTGGATGACCACGGGCTGCCGCGCATTGGTAGCGCAAAGGGAGGAGTCTCGGCTTGGGGAGGAGTCTCTGGAGGAAGGGTCTGAGGACAGGGAGTAGGGCGAGAGGGGGCTGGCCAGCGGAGACACGCCGAAGATATCTGGGGGGGGAAAAAATAGGCCATGATCACCAATGTGAACACACTCTCTTATCGAATCGATCAGACTTGTGTCGGGCTCATTCTGCCCCCGCTGCGGGTGGGACTAATGGGATTTTCTTTCTCTCTGCGGTGAGACCTCTTGCTCCTGCCCTGCCGGCTTACAATCCTTGTTCACGACTTCTACTTGGCTACCTGCTCGCAGCCACTCTATAAAATGGAGCTCCCAGCAGGTGTCACGCTGGGCCAATTTCACACAGATCTATAATCTCTCTCACATTATTTGTTCAAAGCCTGCTGCTGTTATTATCATTCCCCAGGCGTAATTGCGCCAACGTACCTCGGCCTTCAACAAAGTGTTCCAGATCATATTTTAGAATTAGTATACCTGTGTGTGCATGTATGTGTGTGTATTCCTCCTCTAACCTCCTGGGATCATGAGGGAAAGGGCACCGGTTGAGACCGACTTTGGGACTTTGGCCAGCGCTCCGACCCTTTCGCCGGCGCTCTCGGGCCGCAGCGAGTTGCTCGGCGCTCCCTGGTCTCCACAGGCGTGACTGCTGCTGTCCGGGCTCTCCACGCCTTCGCCTCTGGGTGTCAGCTGGTCCAAATGCTCGGAGAAACTCCCTAAACATGATATTTGAAACAAATGTGTTAAAAAACGACTGTTATGGTTTATAAAGTGGATGCTTTTCTTTGTTCTCATCAAGCAATCGTGTATTAGGACTGTTGCGGTGTACCGGTATTGACGATAAACGTGGCATTAAAAAATGAAATTTCAATAACTTGAAAACAGTGTGTGCTTTACATCCACAGCTGTTTTCTTCAAAAAATGATTTTGTTTCAGTTAATATTGTAGTTATAGCAGATGTTGCACCTTATGGATTCTGTTTATCAGTTCATCTGGTTACCTTTTAACTAACTATTAAGTGTGATTGCATCTTTTGTATGCAGTTGTACAGTTACTGTTTTCATATTGTCTTTATACCACCTTTATACCAGGTATTTTGATACCATTATTATTTAAATTTTTGTTGATCTAATTTTTGCATTATATTTTTTTATCACAGTGCATTGGAAGATTGAAAGACATTCTAGTAACACCTTTAAATGTTTAAATTGACCTTTTATCAACAAACCAAAAATTTTGCGTTTTTTCATCATAACTAACTAAAATGTGTAAATATACAATAAAAATTAAATTAGTAATATTACATTGAAATTTACATGAAAGTAGTTAGATTCTGAATTATCTTTTATATTTCATTTGTATATCATACTCATTAATAATGAAAGATATACGTCTCATCTATACCAGTTATCAACATTTGAATAATCTACCAAGAAGAGAAGATGTGATCAACCATCCAAATCGCTGCCAGCTGTCAAACGATTGATGTAAACAAAAGGCAGGTTCAGCGTTCCATGAACCGTATCAACAATTCAAGCAACACAAGCACACGTCTTGTACAGTGCAGCTGTGTAACGTGTGAACAGCGCACCGGAGAGCGTGGCTCCGCTGTGGGTGCTGCCAGGCGTGGTGGCGTCGGGCTCGTCCTGCGGCAGCTCTCCGATAGAGAAGGAGGCCTTGCTGGGGTCGCCCAGGCCCGACGTCTCGTCGCCTTCGCTCTCGGCCGAGATGGCGAACTTTGGCAGCAGGCTGGGACGAGGGCCCTGACTCATGCTCTCCGTGTCTGTCGAATGAGACAGTGAGGGCCTGGGGGGGGGGAGAGGAAAAAAGTGATGAGATGAGCTGATTTTCTCTTAAGTTTTCCATTCAGACTGCATTTTTACAGGTAAATATGCATTTTTGTAGATGGAAGGAAGCACACATTTCTGCAAAGTCTGGTGTCCAGCTGAGAGAGTCCACCGTCAGGGGGCTCTCGCTCTTCTTCTCCTCCGACTCTCCCTTCTCCTCCAGGTGCCCACGGGACAAATCCAGGCTGCTGTAAACCTGTCAATCAAACAGAGACAAATTCAGCACATGTTTGGAGTGTCTGCGTTTGAATAGTCTGTGCAGCCTGTGGGGGGAAAAAAGCAGTGGTCGAGGAATGATGAGCCCCATGAGCTCATTGTTGCAGATTTTATCTTCGAAGCTTGGCGTTTAGGTGCTGCTGAGGAAAAAAAAGGAAAAAAGAAAAGAAAGAAGAATGGGTGCAGCTTCAACCACTTCCTCCGCGACGCCCCGCTGCTCTTTTTTTTGGGAGACACACTGTAATGCTTTGTTTTGATGAGAGACGGGAACATACTGCAATGCAGCATAACAATGACTCCCAAGTTGTACAACGCTATTGTGTACCGTGTTCCACATTACACCCCCACCCCCACCTCCACCCTACACCAACATAAGAAAAAAAAAACCTGATCTCATTTGCAAGTGGAAAATATATGCAAAGCCGAAAGCTATGTTTAATACTGTAGGGGTAAAGGGAGACTGTTGTGGGGGGGCTCATGTTGTCTAGAAGCACATTTCCATATGAAATGACGATGGCTCCTGCCGCCGTTCCCATGAGAAAAGGATCAGGAGAGCGGAGTGGGGCGCGGACTCGCTTAAAATCTTTGCCAATGCTGATAACGCCGTGGATGTGCGGCTTTGGGACGATGGAGGCGGAGGACACACCTTTGAGAAGCGGTGGGAGCAGGAGGAGAACTGCCGCAGCTCCACGTTGAAGTCCTCGTCATTCGTGTCCTCCTCCTCTGTCTCCAGGTGATGGTATCTCTCAGAGCGAGCTGGAAGACAAAAAGGAGTTTCGGTTGCCACACACGTTGAACTAAACGCATATTTTCCACACATGCTACACACACATCCTATGAACGGATAGAAGTGTGTGAGCGCTCCAAACAAACACATGAGGGAACCATCAGAGATATTTCTGAGGTCAAACAATGTCGGAAAAGCGGCAAGCATTCCTGTATTTGTACTGACGGTCAGCCCTGTTTGACATTCTTCTGATACTGCAAAAAAAAATCTGAAAATAGAGATCAGAAGGGCAGGATATCGCTCAAATTCTTCAGGGTGAAACAAGGGTTTTTTATTTTCCATGTCTGTCCTGATGTATTATTGATGTGTCCATATGTACACGGAAATCTGCCGCGGTCCGTGTGGCAATTCCTCCTCTCCCAGAAGCTATTCTACTGCTACGCGAGCGGGAAAATGAATACTTTATTGATTTGTACATGTATTCGTTACATGGCACAGTGTAATTTCACATATTGATGATCAAGACGCACATTTGTGCATATTAGTGGTTTGCTGGTAAAGAGGGGCAACGGGTCAGTTGGCTGTCAGGTAAAAAGATGATGTATACAAAGAAGTTATTGCTAATCTCGGGTAATATCTCTCAGAAATCCACATATTATACACTTGGAACTGAGTATACATTCACTTTTGCATGTTAGTCTGTGATTCTGAACACAGCACCGAGTAGGAAGAGCGAGTGAGCATGTTGCGCGCAGACTACAACAACTGTTGTTACGGTAGCCGGTCACATGCCGCCTTTAGAGAAGGAGAAGAAGAGCAGAGCGCGCTCGTCACACATCCTCAACTGCCCCTGTTTCTTCATTTCATCTTGATATCTTTTAATTCATTCTTAACTCTGAGCTGGAAATGTCCCTGGATTTCATTTCAGAAATCTGGTTCATCATAAACATTCAATCCATAATGAAAAAGTCCAACCTACACAATAAACAGACTTTCCAGAGTGTGCGCGCATGGTCTTTGATGGAGGCAATTCTGTATAAAATATTCAGAAAACGACCTGCTTTTGTAGGCTAGCGGTTAGCTTGGGTCAGAGCACTCACTGTCAAAGTAGCTGGTGTCGTCCTCAGACTCCAGCTGAGGAATAAACTCGGCCTTCTGTCTCAGCAGGCTGTTCCAGTCCAGGTTGTGAAAAAACTGATGCTGTTTCACTTCCGCGGCTCCACCTGGTGACGGTGCAAGAACATTTCAATAAAACTTTCCTGATAAAAATGCCAAAACTGAAGAGAATACAAAAAGGTGAGCAGAAGACACCAGGACATTGGACCTAAGAATGTTTAACCCATTCATCTGCTATGTCCCCCCGTGGAGAAGGTTTTCCTGCCAGTGACCTTTCATGGAGGAGTGAGAGCCTTTGTGAATCAGCTGAAAACGTAGGTAACTGCTGCCCCCAAACCGAACCCAAAACATGCACGATCAAAAGCTTTTTCTCCCAGGTCGTGACCTCCTTTGCAGTTCACGAGTGTGCTGATCACTGATAGAGATCTATCCACAACAGAGGCCTCCTGGCTGATCAATGGGAAGGGTTAAATAGGCCCGAGGATAAACCGCTCTGCTGCCGGATGACCTCAATTTATTCCCAGGTGACCCAGGAATAATGAGCGTTGTCGAGGTGGTGCCATCGGTCACAGGAGAATTTGTGGTGGCCTGTTAATCCTCCCTGGCTCTAACCGCGTTACATTTTCTTTGCCCTTCAATGTTTGTACCTGCGCCCATCCTCTCCAACGGATTCTGTCGGAGCAGCAAGGTGATGAGCTCCTGGGCGTCGGGGGGCGGGGCGTCCTCTCCGTCAGGCCAGTTGATTTCATCTGGACACACAGGATGGAGGCGGATTATATAAAGGCAAACTCTCAGAAGCCTGTAAAAGTTTATTTTATCGATGGATGAAAAGTGCGCACGTTTGCTGAAATAATGATTTCAGATCCGTGCGTGATGCGAGCAGGTATTTGCATCTTTTCGTTGAAAAATGACAAATTTTGCATACGACTAAACAGAGAAAAAGCCTCCACAGCAAAATCTGACAAGACGAGAGTCAGTTATAAGGTGTAAGCATATTGTTGAATGAGACAATTTCCATGTGCTCTAGCTTTTCACGAAAAAGCCTCATGGATAAGCAATTAAAGGGGGCATAAAGCCTGTCTGTGCTATGCTGATTGTGTGCTCTGTGCACAGTTTGCCCCCCATTTTAATCAAATTTGGGAGGGAGCTATGAATATGTATGTGTGGCCCGAGGCCACGGTGGCATGCAGACACTGTGTTCAGGCCCCTTTAATTAACAGTCACTCTCGGAGGCTCGCTGCATTTTGATTGAGAGCATAGCAAATCACTCATGGCATTCCATTCATTTTCCGTGGCACAGATAGAGGCGGTGGTCCAACAACTCAATGGAGGACAATTCATCTGAGCCACGCCGGTGACAAGATAAAAGCTCTTGTTTTTCCAAGATGACCATTTTGTCTGCGCTGTGACCGCGAGACTTAAAGAGCACGAAGCCACATCATCGTGATATTAGAGCTCCATTTGTGGTCCAAAGTCAGGCTGAATCCACTAACTGCCATCTGTTTTGCAAAGCGGCCTTTGGGGAAATCTCCTCCTTCAATAAATGTAGAAATAAGCACACCGGCTAATTCCATGTGGTCGCTATGCAAATGATGAATTCATATATGAGGTTTGGGATTTTCTGTTAAACACCAGATGTTTGAAAACGTACCTCTGGCAGTAGGAAATGAGTCTAGTTAAATGTGATAGCAGCTAAATTGACACAGATTAATATCTAAAATGCTTTTCTTCATCTTAAATCAGAATTGGGAAAAATGCTGAGTGAAATTCAGTGCTGTGTAGTATAATCCCTTCATATTTTATTCATAAGCATGTAATGATTGTGGCTTCTACAACAGAATCACAGTTATTATTTTTTTTTAAATGCTATTTCAATAATTATCTAAAGATGGACACTGACCGCTGATGACCTGACCAAACAGCTCCTCTGGCGTGTCTCCAAAAAATGGAACGCAGCCCACCAGGAACTCATAGAGGATGATGCCCATCGCCCACCAGTCAACCGGCTTCCCGTAGCCCTGTCTGAGGATGACCTCTGGGGCGATGTACTCTGGGGTCCCACACACCTATTTAAAAACAAATAAAGAAATAAATAAGACATAATAGTAAGACATATATAAGTGTTATCCTGTGACGGGCTCAGTGAGAGGATGAGATTTACCTGTTTATCAGAGAACTCCCGCACGTCCTTCTCTATATGTCCCTCGTACAAATTCGTGGTCATGTTCATCAGCCCGACTTTGGAGAGCCCGAAATCTGTTAGCTTGATGTGGCCCATGGAGGTGACCAGCAAACTGCGAGTGTGCAGGGGGAGCAAAACAGCAGAGGACGAAGAAGAAGAAGAAGAAGAAAAAAAAGAAAAGAAATTGCAATCAATTCACAAATGAGAAAATAAACCCTTCAGGTCATCGAGCTTTCCGACTGATTGCTATTCAAGCCTGCTCAGATTATTTGTGTTCTTGGAGGCATTTGTGGCTTCTGCATTGTTAAATACTGACAATGGCGGGAGTATTTACCCAACGTAAGTAAAAATACAAACTATGTTACAATACTTTGATATTAACTTTTTTCTGGTGTTTTGCAAGACACGCAAAACAATTACACGTTTGCGAGCACACAATAACCCTTCATTTATCATCTTTGAATTTTATTTATGTAGTTCCTGCCTGTGGTGTTTACTAACCACAAATTGATGAGATCTTATATAATGATTGAGTTGCGAACATTTCTTAGATTATAAGAAATTGAAGAACTACTTTTTTAAAGCCAAGCCAAGTAGGATCTTATTTGTGTGGCACTTTTTCATAAAGATCTGTAGACATAAAATATTCATACGCAGTATATTTTATAGCTCTATACAACTTTAATCTGCGGTATGTCTGCCAAGCACGCTACCAACCACAACCAGTTGGGATACTGGTTCTCTAAGCGTTACTGGAAGTAAGTTAAGTTAATTTCAACATTAACAAGGTTGACTGCATGGGGCATGAGAAGAGAGGCTTTTTGGGGTTTTTTTCAAAGTCAAGTCAATTTATACAGCATTGCAATACAAGTCATTGAAAGATGAAAAACTGTAGTACTGTAAAAAAAATAAAAAAAAATAAAAAAAGC
>CAESWR010000984.1:44057-54150 GCA_903171835.1 Mullus surmuletus
GTGTTACCTGACTGCAGCCATCTCCTCCTCGGTGAACTGATGCGTCGCCGCATCGTTCAGCAGCCAAACCAGCAGCGCGACGCACGCGGGAGCGCGCATGGACGAACCGGAAACCGCCACCGGAAGTTGAAGCTGGAGACAAACTCGGCGTCCCGGAGAAGGAACGGTCGCCCCGGCGGCTCTGTGGAGGCAAGGAGCGGGACGTCCCGCAGGAGCGCAAAGGCTCGTTGTTGTTTTTTGCGGGTCTGACAGGAAGCAGGAAGCGAGTGAGCGCGGGGCGCATGCGCACTGCGCTGCGCTGACGAGTAACTACGGTAACCAAAGCAGTGGTGCGTTCAGGGACACGCGGATTTCTGCCACGTTGCTGCGTTGTACAATTGTGTTTATTTATTTGTTTCAGTTTCACTTTTGTTTGTTATTTCCTTGTTTTCTTTTGCAAAACAAAACAGAAAGAAACACTGCGGATGTTAAGAAATCTTAATGACTGAAAAGTTTATTAGAACTTACTATTAAAGTACTCCAAGGTGTGACACACCCTGATTTTAATACTAATCTGAAGCTTTCCAGTTTCTACCAGAAGCTGATATCAATTAAAATCCAGTATTTAATTCGCAGCTGCACTCTATTTCACTAATTTAACCTTTGATTAAGATGAGCGTTTCTTTTTATTCTTTGGTCTCTTGTACTTATTCTCTCATGGAAGAGTAAATTCACCTTCTTTATTTGTCCTCCACATGTTTGTTTTACCCTTCACCCTGCAGAGTCCTGTTTCAACAACCACGCTTTGAATTTATAGCTTATCAAATCTTTTTTTCTCTCCCTTTCTGACCCAGGATTCCAGGAGAGAAGAGCAGATCTGATGTGAGATGTAAAGGAAGGCCGCTGTGTTCTTCTGCTCCCCTCTGTTGTAGTAAAACTTCAGCGAAGCAGAGAGAATATTTGGACTGAATGTCCGAGGAATGTCGAGACGATCCCCAGGAGAGCAAAGCTATGCAACTACAGGATGTCGAAACCCAAAATCTTGGTCTTCTCTCCCCTTTCTTCATCCGCTTTTTGGTCATTTTTGGTTGCTCTGATTGCATGGAACCTGCTGCTCTGCATCCTACGCAATGAAGCAACCATTCTGCAGCTGATATCTTTGCTTTTTTTGTGCGTTTTCTTGCAAGTTGCAGCTGTTAGAAAACTCCAGGAACGAGAGCGGCCCAAAGCTGCTCAGGATGTGGAGCTGCTTATCACTGCGCCGCTTGTAAAAACATTGAGGGGGGGGGCTGATTAATCCTGAATCTCGATGAGGCGGGCTCTATAGTTCCATACAGACAACATGCGAACAAAGGTAGGAAAAAAAAAGGGGGAATGACCCAGAATATGTGGAGGGCCAGGGAGGGGCTGGACTTTATCCGGAACTGAGGCTGCACTTCCAATTGGGTCATTATGTAACAAGAGGAGAAGGGAAGGATAGAGTTTTGCTGGTCGGGGGAAACTCCTGCAGGACGAGCCGGCCGAGGTGAGTCCGATGTTCTACGCACGCCTTAAACATGATGTCATTTCTTTGCTAAGACTTTGCATGTTGAAGCATTTTTTTCCTTTTCTGCACTTATAATGATTACACCCGCGCTCACTGAGTCCCGTATCAGTAGGGGGCGCTGTGACCTCCGCCCCGGGGTTTGAGCAAAGATATCTGTGGTTTCTTTGAAGGTGATTTGCGGTTGTCACATGGTGTGTGTATGTATGTGTGTGCGAGTGCATACATGTAACACCATAAACATTAACTCTGTGTGTGTGTGTGTGTGTGTGAGGGTGCAAAGGTGCTGGAATTCCTGAGCGGAGAGGAATTCTTCATATGTAGAAGAATGGAGGATCATTTGTGTTTGGTCACATGTTTGATCAATTTGACTTAATTGGTAGACGTTCTTTCATGCAGAATCAAAATCCATGCTGCGAGTGCCATGACTATACAATAACCCTGCACTGATTATTTCCTTAAGAGTTCCTGGGGGCATTTTTTGTCCAGATCACTTTTTTATTTTTGAGCCATTTTGACTGCAGAAAAAATAAGAATGCCTCAAATTCAAAGTTGTTGCGAATCATCGACCCATCTGAGGCTCTAATGATACTACTAATTAAATCCTCCTCAGATTGCATTTTATGGCAATTATTTGAGTTTTGGTTGTTGTTCTCAATTAAAAAACGATCAAATATTAACAAATGATTAATATTTGATATATAGATTTCAGGCTTAAGTTGATTAAACAGACTGATGCATTTAAAGTGGAAGGGACGACATCCCAGAGGGACGATTGAGGACGTTTTTAAAGGGACTCTTAAGGGTTAATAGTCTTCTTCTTCTTCTTCTAGTGCTAATTCAAACCTCTCTGTATACGGACTTCACCACATTCTTACATTCTTCTATGTTCACAGAGACGCCCCAAATCGCCCTAGAGCAAGGGGAAAACTCCCTTTAACGGAAGAAACCCACTTTGAGCGAGAGACAGTGAAAGAGAGGGTGAGGAGAGAGAGAGGAAGTTTATGTTTAAAAAATGATTTAAAAAAAACAAAAAACTAGCCACATTTACTCAACAAGGCAAACTAGCGAGCAAGTTGTATGGATTTATGATCATTGCTGATCTATTGTTGTTGTTTTTTCAAAGATGGACGCAGTTACACGTCCAGAGCTGATGGACTTCCGCGGTGTCACCATGACCCGTTACTTCACCGACAACTGGGAGAACGTTCAGAACTTCCAGGCTCGGCCCGACGACATCCTGGTTGCCACCTACCCCAAAGCTGGTCAGGCACAAAACATAAAGCATCGTTTCTGCTGCTAGACGAGGGAGGGTCTGGACGATGGTGTGTGTGTGTGTGTGTTCTCGTCCCACAGGAACCACCTGGGTCTCCTACATCCTGGATCTGCTCTACTTTGGCCAGACGTCGCCGGAGCGTCAGACCTCCATCCCCATCTATGAGCGGGTTCCTTTCCTGGAGATCTATATCAAATCCATTGTGTCAGGTGGAGGACACACACACACACACACACACACACACACACACACACACACACACACACACACACACACACACACACACCGGTCTCTGCTTGTTTGCCAGCAGGTGGCACTCATTCAGCCCCAACCACAAACACTCTTTAAAGGGACAGTTCACCACAAAATCAGGACCATAAAACACAGAATAAGTTGAAAATGTAGAATTTACTGCTCATCATTTATCCTTAAGAGTTCTTTAAAAAACTTTCTCAATCGTCCCTCTGGATAAAAAACGTCCCCTCCCCCAAAACTGCAGTAAAAATAGCATTTATTAAAAAAAGAAAAAGAAAAAAATGTCCACTTTGAATGAGTCACTCTTTTTAATCAACTTCACTTAGAAAGAAATGACAAAAATTTCAAATAATTTCAATAAAATGCAATTCAAGCAGGATTTAGTTATTAGTATTATTATTAGAGCCTCAGATGGTCAATGATTAGCAGCAACATTGAATTTGAGTCATTCCTATTCTTTCAGCAATCACAATGGCTTAAAAAAAAGTGGTCTGGACGAAAAAATGTCCCCAGAAACACAAACACACACACACACACACACTCAAGATAGTTCTTTCTGACTGGTCCTGAACCCTGAATGGGTCTGTTGGTGTAAGTTTCAGTTCTTGGAATTGGTAGCGATGTAGCTTTAGGACATTTCTAGAGTGAGATGCCGTGACGCCCTTTCACTTTGCTCTCCTGCCTCCTGCTTCCTCTGTTCCTCACTCAGGCAAAGATGTGGCCGACGCTCTCCCCACCTCCCCGCGACTCATCAAAACACACCTTCCTGTCCAGTTCGTGCCAAAGTCCTTCTGGGAGCAAAAGTGCAGGGTAGAGCAAAACGCATTTAGACCTTCTCAGAAGAAAAAGCTTTTTTTCTGCACTTTCGTAACGGGGTTGTTTTTCTGCCCTCCTGCAGATCGTCTACGTGGGCCGCAACGCCAAAGACAACATGGTGTCTTATTTCCACTTTGATCGCATGAACATGGTGCAGCCGGAGCCCGGCGACTGGAGCAGCTTCTTCCAAAGATTCGTGGAGGGGAAAAGTAGGACTAGAACTAGAATAACAGATCTGTTCTTGGCTGGGAGGCTCCTCACAGCTCCCTCTCTCTCTCTCCTCAGTGGTGTTTGGATCCTGGTACGATCACGTCAGCGGCTGGTGGACCAAGAGCCAGAGCTACGACCACCTCCACTACATGTTCTATGAAGATCTGATGCAGGTGGCCTCATCTGTCAGCGCTTGCATTCGTCCAGAGTCCGTGTAGTAACACTTGATGCTTCCAGGACACCGGGCGGGAGATCGACAAACTCTGCGGCTTCCTGGGTTTGTCTCCGTCGGCCGAGGAGAAGACGGCCGTCATGGAGCGGGTGAAGTTCAGCAACATGAAAGACAACAAGATGGCCAACTACTCCACCTTCACCGAGATGAATTTCAAAGTTTCTCCCTTCATGAGGAAAGGTGAATAAAAAAGATCAATCAGTAGGTCACTTTTATGGATGCAAATACGCCCATAACTGACGTGGCCACTAGATGGCGTCTGGCGCCACAACATCCCTGACTACGTTCCCAGTCAGTCAGAATTGGGGTCCACCATTTGACCGCCTCCTCCCCTTCCCTGCAGGAATGGTCGGCGACTGGAAGAATCACTTCACCGTGGCACAAAATGAGTTTTTCGACGAAGACTACAAGAGGAAGATGAAGGACGCCAACCTGCAGTTCCGCACCGAGATCTGAGCGCGAGTGTTCGTTCCTGCAGCCTCCACTCGACTATAATCGCAGCAAAAAACATATATGATTTAATATATAACCATATATAAGAGATGGATCTCCTGTTGCCATGGCGAATATAGCATAATGATAAAAGCGGCGCAAATATATTCTCCTCTGGTGCTTGTGGATCATAAGGGTAACAGTTATTAACCCTTAAGAGTTCCTGGGGACGTTTTTTGTCCAGACCACTCTTTTACGATAAGAATGCCTAAAACGCAATGTTGCTGCTAATCATTGACCCATTCGAGGCTCTAATAAAATAATACAAATTAAATCATCCTTGAATTGCATTTTATGGAAATTATTTGACTTTTTGAATAAAAAAAAAAAAAAAAAAATACCGTGGAGTCACCACAAATCCCCCATATAATTAATATTTGATATATATATACCAGTCTGAAGTTGATTAAAAAGATTGACTCATTCAAAGTGGATTCTTTTTTTAAATATATTTTTACAGCAGATTTTAGGGAGTGGACGCTTTTCATCCTGAGGGATGATTGAGGAGGTTTTTTTTAAGGAACTCTGGAGGGTTTAAGGTGTCTGAGTGCTTGCGTGAGAGGGAATGTTCCTCAGCCTCACCTGCCGTCTGGGCCCATTGTTTCCTGTCACGCACATGAGCTGGTATGTCAGTCATCCAGTTCCATGTGTTTGTCTCAAAGCTGCCGACGAAACGCTCTCTAATAACCGTCACAAACGGCCACATCTGTGCACAAGCTGTGTGAAAACACATAAAAAAGTTCTGGTTCTCAAGAGGGTCAGTTTTGTCATTTTTGTGGGGCGGGGGTTATTCGTACAGAAATAAGAATTTTTATGAATGAATAAATTCTACTTTTCAAAATTCCATTCAATCTCCTGGTGTTTGATTATTTTTCCATTATTATTTTTCCATTTATTTTCAAAATAAGACTTGACGGTGACCTCTAATTGGATAAACAGCCAGTAATCCAGGCAACAGAACTTCTATTCTATCTCTTTCTATGTTTCTCGGCGGAGTATATTTGGTCAGACCTCCGATCTCGACGATCTTGAATAATGCAGCTGCTTCCCGAGTTCAGGAGGGGAAAAAAAAAAGCACGTTAATCCTTCTACACTTGCAAACATCCGAACGAACCTGGCTGAGGACTTTGATGAAGACTTCGAGACGAATGGAAGCTGTAAATCTGTGGGCGGAGCTGTACGGAAGCCCAGAGAGGACATGATTTGACGTTAAAAAGCTTGTTTTCTCACGATAACGACTTATATTTCTCGTTATCTCGAGTTAGCCAAGTCTGTTTTCTCGAGATAACGAAATAAATCAATGTTATGTTAATTGATGTCGTTACCTCGCAATAAGAGAGAAGCATTTTAATTGTTGATTGTCGTTGATAATGAAAAAAATTAATTCGGTACTACGAGAAAACACCAGAAAATCAACTTGTCATCTCTGCAAAAAAAAAGGTCACAGGACGTACATGTTAAAAAATGTGAATAAAAATGTTCTTCCTCTTTGTGATAAAGCCGTCAGCGCTGTGATTGGCTGTTTGGGGAGTGACTGAATGGGAGCTGATAACAGACGCCCACATGTTTGCGCTGTCGTCATGGACGCGCTCACATTCTTGTTTCTTGCAGGAAGTGCTGCGAGAGCCGACTTGTCGCTCCGCTGTGACTGAAACTCCAACCGCCCGTCGAGGTGAGTGGACGGGACTTTAACTCCAGGGGGGGGGGGGGCTTTTTCATCCATTAAAGTCTTTTGTGTTTTATTTTGATTTTGTTTCTAACTATGGAATTTGTTGTTTTTTCAACCTGGCTTCTACGGAATTCTCCTTTTCACTGCAGTCCTTCCTTGTAATTTTATCCCTTCATTTCCTCGCCACTCACAAAAACTCCTACCGCACACACATACATTTGGCACCTTGGTTGTTTTGTTGTTAATGTTAATTTTGTTAATGTATTTACTTGGTGCTATGATTAATTATTTGCTCATGTTCAAAACGAATGAGAAGGAAGAAAAAACAAAGAAATCAGTGAAAGAGGTGGTTCTTGGCGTCGGTGCAGAGGAGGAACTCTGAGCGGAAATGTGGTAACCTCAGAGTTTCCCCTGCAGCCCGGAGTTCCTCAGGGTGATCTTTGTAAGCGTAATTCCCTCGCAGATGGAGCCGCCGCCGCCGTCGCTGCCCGGCCGCCCCGAACTCTTCGACTTCCACGGCGTCTCCATGACCCACTACTTCACCAGCAACTGGGACAACGTGCAGAGCTTCCAGGCCCGACCCGACGACGTTGTGATCGCGACGTATCCCAAAGCGGGTCAGTGAGTGGATCACGCCGCTTTTGGCGTTTGGTTGGGGGCTTCTTCTTCATTGGTCTTGTGTTGTTTTGCTCCAACAGACAGAAAGGCCTGCAGAGAAGTATCCCTTCTCTTCACACCCTGTTTTAACGTCTAGTAAAGGACTCATCTGGCGCACTCTGAGTTTCGGGTGCACTTCATCTGTTTGAGTTCAAGCGGAGGCGGCACAAATATTTCTCCGAATCACAAAGACGATTGAACTTTTAGCCTGAACTGAACTTTGGTTGACCTTTGCTTCCTGTCATGTCAGTCATGAAGCAGTACTTTTCCATCCTGCACATATTATTTTTCTTCACCTTAGCTTGTATATTAATGCTAAATATGTCAGCAGGGCATAACTGACCAGATTTCTTATTCTATCAAAGTAAAAGCTGAATTCAAGCCCCGCCCACTTCTCCCCCCCCCCCCGCAGGAACCAGCTGGCTCTCCTACATCACCGACCTTCTCTTCTTCGACTCCACGTCCAGCCCCGAGCGCCAGACCTCCGTCCCCCTGCAGGAGCGAGTCCCGTTCCTGGAGTTCTGCAGTCCGGCCATGAACGGTGGGACGACTCACTGACCTCTGACCTTTGACCTCTGACCTCTGCAAACTCTGACCTGTCCACTTCTCGAGGGGTATCTCTACTTTACTGGGTGATTGGATAATTGCACTCAGGGCCGGCTCTACCCAATTTGGTGCCCTAGGCGAGATTACCCCCCCTCCGCAAACACACACACACACACACACACACACGCACACACACACACACACACTCTCCTATATAATTTAAGGACAACAGCCGTCCCAGCTAAACAATCACAACAGTTTGAATATAGTATTTGAACAACAATGGCAACACGCAACATAAATAAAGATGAATAGATCGATTAATCAAGATAGACAAAATGAAGTAAGTATAAATAGAAAAATGAAATATATATATATATGAAATAAGTATAAATAGAATATTAGAAAAAAAGCTTAAAGTAGCTCTTCATTGACCAGCATGTCTTTCATAAAGCCTTTAGAAAAATGTGTTTTTGGGGAGGTGGGCTCGTGCACTACAGGACCCTTTGGCGCCGCCTTTGTCCGCAATGACATTTTTTCCCATTACTTTTGTACTTGAAGTATTTTTGAAACCAGTACGTTCATACTTCAACTTAAGTCTTTTTAAAGCCTTGTGTCCGTGCTTCTACCTGAGTAACGTGAGTACTTTTTGCCTCTGCTTCTCTTGGTAAAGGGAAGGACCTGCTGGATCGGCTCACCACGTCTCCCCGTCTCATCAAAACCCACCTGCAGGTCCAGTTTCTGCCGCCGTCCTTCTGGGAGCAGAACTGCAGGGTGAGACAACCAAGAGATCTAAAAATACATGAATGAATTTTAAAAATGCCAAGTATGTTCCACTGCTGGAAGCATCCAGGCTTTATAAACACTGTCATATTTCTTGGTGCAGATTGTTTATGTGGCTCGTAATGCCAAAGACTCGGCCGTCTCCTACTTCCACTTTAGCCGCATGAACAACGCTCAGCCCGACCCGGGAGACTGGAGCCACTTCCTCCAGGACTTCATGGACGGGAAGGGTGAGGACGGCGCTCACGGGGGTTTATTTACCCCCAACGCTGGCTGTCAGCCCGACCGGTGGAGGCAGATGAGGCCACGCCCACTTTATCTGTCTCCACCTGTCACCACCTACTACTCAAGGGCGGATGTAAATATTTGTTGATATTTCAACCGGGCGCGGCCTAGAAATGCTTTATGGAAAGTGAAAGAGAAAACTTATGCTGTAATTAGGAGGGAATTAAATTAAATTAAATTAAATTAAATTAAATTAAATTAAATTAAATTAAATAGATTCTATCAAATCAAATTAAATGCCAGAGTGCAGGGAATAGATTAAATTAAATTGAATTAAATTAAATTAAATTAAATTAAATTAAATTAAATTAAATTCTAGAATACCAGAGGCAACTTGTGCTGTATTTAGGAGGCAATAGAATAAAATAAAATAATATAGAATAGATTAAATCAAAGATAAAGTGTCAGAGAAAACTTGTGCTGCTAGGAGATAAGATTAAATAGAATTAAATAATATGAAATGCTAGAGTACCAGAGGCAACTTGTGCTGTAATTAGGAGACAATAAAATAAAATAAAATAATATAGAATAGATTAAATCAAAGATAAAGTGTCAGAGACAACAATTAAATGAAATTAAATTAAATTAAATTAAAATGAATGAAAGTAAATGAAATTAAACATGTTTTCCTGTGGCTTTCAGTGGTGTTTGGATCCTGGTTCGACCATGTGACCGGCTGGTGGGAGAAGAAGCAGAATCATCCCAAAATCCACTACATGTTTTACGAGGATCTGATCGAGGTGAGCCACCTGTGGAGCGATCAATCATCTCTTGTGTCAATAACGCGCGACTCTGAGCGGCCGACGCGTGTGTGTGCAGGACTCCAGCCGGGAGATCGAGCGACTCTGCACCTTCCTGGGTTTGTCTCTGTCGGCCGAGCAGAAGCAGAGCATCGTGACCCGGGTGACCTTTGACCAGATGAAAGCGAACAAGATGACCAACTTCTCCACTGTTCCCGTCATGAACCAAAAGGTGTCTCCTTTCATGAGGAAAGGTATTAGTGGAAAAACACGTCCATCACATGCTCTCTTTAAACCTTGAATGTGTAAATGTAGTAAAAATAATAATAGTATATTAATAGAAAATTCCACTTTTCCATTTTAGTTGAAAAAAAGACAAAAACTCAAATAATTTCCATAAAATGCAATTCAAGGAGGATTCAATCATTATTATTATTATTGTAATTCGAGCCTCAGATGGTCAATGATGAGCAGCAACATTGAATTTGAGGCATTCTTATCTTATCTGCAGTCAAAATGGCTTAAAATAAACGTCTTAAGGGTTTAGTCATAACCAACATGGCCACTAGATGGCGTTTATTCCCGCTTGATTTCTCCTCAACTCTCTCTC
>CAESWR010000985.1:104005-118593 GCA_903171835.1 Mullus surmuletus
TTCGACTGTGCCAAATTAATATCAAATCTAATTCTGATTACATGTGGAGACGAACCAATAACACATTTGTAAGAATTATTAAGGTGCTGCAGCTTTTATGACTCCGCATCTCAGATGGGTTTCAATTTCACACTGATTCTGTCATCAGCATTATCATATTACATCTCAAAAAGTAGAGCAAACGTCTACACGTTTCCTGTATTTCCTTCACGTCAATAATCGCATATAACTTAATGACACTGAGATACCACCACCGCTAATTGAAAAAAAAAAAATCCATCCATTGATTAAACATCGTTACAAAAACATCATGATTCAGCACTTTCCTGGTCAGCTGTTTCACTCGACCCACTACGACTGTTTATATTTGAAAGCAGAGGCATCAGAGGGAAACATTTCTCAATTTTCTTTGCATGACTTGAGTGAGATTTTAGATAAACACGAGTGTGACCGCAGAGAACATCAGCTGTTGTTGAAAACTCCCCCCCCCCAAAAAAAAAATAAAAGTCATGCTGAGAGACACGTGGAATATGAATGTTGCCTTGGGCCTCTGGAATGTTCTTTGCAAAGCCAGATCGTCAGCTATTGAGTTGATATTTCAACGATGGTGAATCACAAACTGACGCACGATTTAAGTGAAAGTAATCTGATCACTTATTCCTTGGAGGAACTCACAATGCGTTAGCTCAGGGGTCGGGAACCTTTTTGGCTGAGAGAGCCGTGAAAGCCACATATTTCAAAATACATTTCTGTGAGAGCCATATCATATTTTTTAACCCTGAATACAACTAAAATGCATGTATGTTTTTGAAGTAAGACCAACAATTTTAGAGAAGAATAAGTCTCTATATGTATTCTTTATATTATAAAGCAGGGGTCGGGAACCTTTTTGGCTGAGAGAGCCGTGAAAGCCACATATTTTGAAATACAATTCTGTGAGAGTAGAGTATAATAAGTCTCTAAATGTATTCTTGATAATATAAAGAATACATTCAGAGACCATGCTAAAATGTCCGCTATTCTTCATCTTTTTTTCTTTTTTCCATCTTCTTCATCAAAAGGGTTTCCTCTACATTAAATATCCAGCTGGCTTTTTTGATTAAATGGAGGGAAGTTTTGTTCTCAACCTCACGACTCCTGTAGTTCTACTGCATTATCCAATAAAAAGGTTTTGGTGTCGGACCCTCCTGGACCCCAAAGGTCAGCTGGGATTGGCTCCAGCCACCTGCAACCCTGAACGGCAGCGGTTAGAAAATGGACGGATCGATTCAAATGCGTGAGAATAATTTATATTTTGAACGTTATTTTTAACACTGTGATTTCTGTAATGTTTTACTTTAAATTTCAGCGTAATTATTAATTACTTATCATGTTAAGAAATGTCAGCTAAGACTTGTCTGCGAGCCGGATGCAGCCACCAAAAGAGCCACATCTGGAGCCACATGTGAGTAAGTCCTCTGGCCAAAGTGAGCAATTGTGTGTCATGTAGCGACAACACTTGATGCATTTTTGAGCTGGAATAAGTGGAGATCTGATGCCAGCAGAGACAAAGCCGTGGGATGTTAGTCTGAAGAGCAGCATAAAGTGAAAACACACACAGGATTGCAGTAATTAAGACAGTAAACACTCTTTCTCATCTCCTCACCTGGTAGATCTCGACTTTCACAGGTGACTGGCAGGTTTGTGAAGAGCGTTGGTTTGGTCAGCCGCATCACTGTAAGTACATTCACAGCTGTGAGCTTATTGTTGTCATGGGGAAAGAAAAAGCTATAATATCCACCACAGAGAGGGTTTGTTTTGGCTACAGAGAGCAAACTGTGTCAGAAACAGTGTTGAAGTGATGAGCCAGCTGCAGCTCAGCCCTTTGCAAAACTAGCTAAACAACAACTAAAATAAGTAGGACGTAAAGAGCTTAAAATACAGCTAAAGTACTGCAGGTTTGCACAGTAACACCTGAATTATACACACAAACACAACACTGGGGAGAAGAGTCTGCCTCGGCTAGCGTTTGTAGCAGCAATGACAACACTTTTAACATTTATCAGCTGATATTTAACTCTTCTCAGGAATTATCTGTAAAAATAAATAAAAACAAACCTTTCAAAGCGAGCAGGTGCTCCTGCTTCGCCTGATTCACCTCCATTCCGACACGATTTATGGGGTTTTTTTGCCCGTAAACAGGAGAAGCTACAGTGCTCGCTAACTGTTGTGACAGCAGACACCGGAAGTGAACGTCTTCTTCGTGGCTTCGTTCAGGGCGGCGCATCATGGCGCGCGGCCGCCTACCGGCCCGGGGGAGTACTACAGGCTGGCCTGTTACAGCGCTCTTTACAGGCTGCTGAGTCGGTATACTGGCCTCTAGTGGCGGTGGGCGCGTATTACGTTAGGCTGGCCAGACGTGCCAGTCATTGCTAAATAAAATAAATAAGTAAAAGTATTTTGGAATAGCTGTATATTATCTGATTTATAGCTGATCCATCTATCCATCTATCTTTGTTTATGTAATTATTTAACTTTAGATGAACACGGTGCCACCAAATCTACACTGACAAGACTTTATTATGACATAATAAGGCTGAAAATCATTAATGCAACCAGTAGACAAACCGTTATGGAAAACACACCAGCGTCTCAAAACAGAGACAAGGATTGACACGGATTTGACAGCTTGAACTCAGCCTGCCGAGTCAGGGCCGAGAAGGCTCTGGAAGGAGGTTTGCCGGCAGCATCTGTTGCAGGTCTGTGATGCAGATGCTTGTTTGCTGGTCTGCAGGTGAATGATTATATAGTTTTTTCATGAACTGCAGGAGAATGAGCATTTTCTGCAACAGTGCAGGGAAAGGAGACAAATCCTTCACCGAATTCCTAGTTGGATAACATATTTTCGTCCACAGCCTCCTTGTTGTTCTTTATTCCGCGTGATTGATGATAACGCAATGTTCATACTCGCTGCCGTGGCAAATATGGTTATTTAATCATTTTAAAAACTCTGCTAGAACAAAATGAAGAGTGTGCTGTGTACATTTTCAACATTCATTGTTTCACCAACAACAATAACATTCCAAAAACAGGCTTCTTTCTTATCATTGTATGAAATGCAACGCAGTTCTCATCCAGTTGGAACCAAACTTTCTTCCTTTCCGAGCTCAACGGAGATAAACGTTCTCCTTCATGCACCATCTTGATCAAGAAGCTGAAATAAAGGAAAACTAGATTACATTGGGTTTTGCGTTGTAAAGTGACATCATGGATTCTTCTATACACTACCTTTATTGACAGTACTATGATTAATTACTCACAGACATAGCTTCGTTGTCCATGTCCGGCCGTCGCCATTCATCCGGGGACAGGATCCCAAAGACAACGAGTCCAAAAGCAACAATCAGGACGCCGAGGGAGTTTGCAATCTTCGCCTCCGTAGGCAGAGAGCTGTACGGTTCGCCGCTGCCGCTGTTACTGAGACACCGACAACAACACATCAGGTGTCACATCATCAACACCGTCACCAGTTCATTACGCCCTGATGAGATTTTTTCAGCAGAAATCCCACGTGGCACTGTTTCCCCGCGTATACAATGCCTATTGCATCCTAAAACTCTGTTGGAAAATAGCTAAAAACTTCTGACACCCTTCAGGTGGTCGGGATTTTTGTGTCGGGCTGATTTCAGCTTGAAGTAATGAGGCACCATGTCGTGACCTTCAAGGCGTTCAAACACTTACAGCACCAGAAACAGCTTCTCGTTGATCCCGCTGATGCAGGAGATCAGGCTGAGCATCAAAATTGCCTTTCCGAGCCAGATGTGCACGGGCTTGAGGCCGCTGCGGAACCAGGGAGGGGAGCAGGGAAACAGGAATCCAGCCAAACCGAGAGCCCACTGTCGAGCAAGGAGGACGTCTCAGCGCTTTCTACGCGTATTTGTGATTCAATATCAGTAATTTGGGAAAAAGCGGAGAAATTACAGCTGAAAGTACCTGAAATGCAAACACGATTACGGTGCAGATGCCCACCCAGCTGTGCAGGGAGTACAGGTCTGGGATGTGCGAGCCGCTGTGGAAGTCAAAGACGGCACAGAGGCCCAGGACGGAGAGGAGCAGGGCGGCCAGCATCAGCCCGCCGTGCACCACCTTCACCGGCTGCTTCCGCCGCCGCCGGCCGAGAGGAACCCGATACACAACAGCAGCTGCAAACAGCGAGAGCAAGACGAGCACATTCGTCTCATAACTCGCTTTCTCTGCTTTTTATTCAAATGACTTCATATCTGCTTAAATCGCGTCTGATAGAGTCAGAAGACATTTTTATGAGCATTCAAACACTCAAATCATTTAGCCGGCGCACTGATCCAGCAAAAAATGTAATGAGTTTAATGTCAGAATAGATTTGTTTCAGCTGGAGCAGCATTAAGTTGTCTTATTAATATAATAAATTCCTGAAAGTTTCAACAGTTTCTCAGAGTGATAAAGTAGAACATGAAATGCTGAATCAGGTCAGCAAAATAATTCCACTACAGTCTTCAATGAAATATTTCATTTTACTGCAAAAAAAGATTAGCTGTTGATTTTTTTTAGAAGTTTCTGAAAGTAAATGTTTTCATGATAGAAAAATAATCAAAACTCACAAATGCAATGTTATTATTATATTAAGAACATTAAAAAATATATTAAAAATAATATTTATTTATCTATTTGTTTGTTTATTTATTTACTTTATTTATGAGAAATACAATTTTGATATTTGATGAATGCAAATGTATAGCATTGTATACAGCTGCCTGTATAATGTACTACAATGTAATAATAACTGATCATACCATTTTTAATCCTTAAAAAAAATGATTGAATTCCGATCACTGGAAACTCACCGATCCCGTACAGAACCACCAGTCCGCTCACCATCAGCACGGGGTGCCAGTTGAACTGCAGGGCCGAGGCGTCCCAGGCGAAGCCCCCCCGCCACTGTGCGTTCCAGCAGCTCACCAGCAGCACACACATCAGGCCCAGCGTCAGGCAGAACACACAGCTGACGTAAAACACCGCAGGTCCCATGGCAACGTGTGTGTGTGTGCGAGCTACAATCTGTGTGTGACACGAGTAGTCTCTGCTGAACATTTGAATTCATTCTTTTTCAAAAACAAACTTTCAGTGCCTTGATCTCCACTCACCACACGGATGCTTCACTCCAGGAGTTCCTTCTCTTTGGAAAACCGAGCTGGAGCATCGACCCTTCCTCCTCTTCCTCCTCCTCTTCCTCTCGTTCCGCTCCTTACTTCATGGATAATCACCTCTCGGACCCCCTACACCCACTGGGGACTCCTTTTGACAGCGAATATGTCAGGCAGTCAAGTGAGGGATGTGCTTTGCTAAGGGGGCTCGTTACTAAGTCAAGGGAAGTGTATATGGGGGGAATTTGGGCTGAAGTATTTCTTCCAGAAAAGGCGTTACCTAACTTATCTTAATTTGCCGTGAAAGCAACTCATGTGACCCTTTCGTCCACTGCAACCCCCACCCCCAACGTTAACTTTCTCGCTATTCCTGCTTTGGTACGCTAATGTCTGGCAGAAATAAGTCTCCCACAACTTCTTCCATAACCTCAGTCATTGTGACTCCGTCATTGAAGTCACTGCAGCGTTTGTCACATGCAAAGAAGTGGTTACAAAATTGCTCGACTCTCATAAGAGGATGATTGTGACAGTGAAGCATTAAGACATTAATCAGTGTGAAATCTGGCTTAAGGTCAAGCTGATGGGAAAGAATGCGTGACGCCAAAATAAAAAAACATGGTATTTTTAAAAAAGAGGTCATTAGATCCATGTGTCCACCTGATTATGTTTTTAATGAGCACTAACAGCTCTAGAGCACGGTTTATTTTTGAACGCAAATCACTCAGCTTCACTCAGAAACGACAAGAAAGATCGACATGCTCGGAAACTTTCCAAACAATCATTAATTGTGGATTTTTTTTCTACATGTAATATTGTCTTAATAATTACATGAAAAAAACGTAAAGTAAGAAATTTACATTAAATCGCCCCTCGATTCTCCCACACCATTTAATAGAGGCGTCCCAATGCAACTTTTTTACTTCCGATTCATTACCGATATGCAGCCTTGAGTATTGGTCAATACCAATATTGATCCAATACAATATCAGCACGAATCACACATACTTTTATTTCTTATTTTGTAGTATGAAATGTTAAGAGAGGCTCGATCCAGTGGTATTATGCAAATAGAGAACAATTGTCAGCAACAGCAGCTATGAGAAAAACTGACCCATTTATTATTAACCAATGGTTTACAAACTTAAACATGAGAATATTCTACAATTGAATACAAAAAAATAGACGACCCTGAAAAATATCCTCAATAAATCCAATAAAAACAAACAAAAACAGTGAAAAATAACCTTGAATTTAGCTTGAAATAAGCATATTCTACTAGAAGTAGAAGTAGTAGTGGAGTCTAGAAACGACCGCTTGTATCAGTGCTTATATCAGAGGTTTTGGATGCAGGCTGATATTATCTGATACCCGTTTTGTTGGCTGATATTGGACCGATACCCCCCCCCCCCCCCACCCCCCCACTGTGTCATCCAATTCTGCACAGACCTCCATTGTGGATAAAGCCTCCACAGTCTGGCGAGGATCCCGGGGTCCCGAACTGGAGCAGGTCGTCACAATGACTCAGCGAACCAAACTCACTTTATGACATCATGAGAAGTGCAAAGGCATCGAGCAGATGGAGCAGAGCGGCACTTTTACTGACGGATAATGTTCACGGCAGAGAGAGTTCCATCATCGAACAGTCACGCGTGGCGACAATCAACAATTAACAAGCTCAGCCGGAGCTGCTCGTGCCTGTTAAACAGATATGACACTGGAAAAAGTGTGATGTCATACGTCATTGAGAAGCCAAGCAGCTCTAAAGGTGTTGTGTGAGACACGGGTGTGCTGGGTCAGGTTTTTGTTTTTTTGCTGAAGGTGAGCAGGTCGACCCCCAGGAGGAGATGAATGCTCAGGTAGGCGGTGTGGAGGTGAGCGAGGACTGGTCAGGACCTGCTGGAGGCAGTAATAAAAAAAAATTGCAACATTTCTCACTAAAATTGGATTACAAGTGACACAAAGAGCTGCACTTCTAATGCGCCGTAACATAACTCAACTTTCCATTCTGGAATCGTAATTGGAAATGAGAAATCCTGAGGTTAGCGAGTTAAAGATACAGTTCGTAAGATGTGCGGCCATCCGTCTACCATTGACGGGGTTCGTAGGATTTTGGAAAATGTCCATTTCTAATGATATCATCTTGAAATGTGTCAAACCTTGGCTGTATGAATTGATGCGATGCAACATTTTAGCCTGGCTAGCACGAGGTAGCAATCAATTTGATGCATATGTTTTGACCCAGCTGGGTTTTTTTCTACATGCTCTTTTTAAAACACCAACGATCAAAAGACCCGCCAACGTCTCTCCTGTTCGGCTCAGTTTGGAGTTACAAGCTACGAGCAAATCGGAGCCCAAATCATCAGCAAGAGCCAAGTTTTTAGGAGTTGGGCCATCGAGGTTCCGACACATCACACTGGAGAAACACTGTGCTGGTTGTCAGTGGGAAGTGTAAGATAAGGGGTCCATGCACAATAACATTTCCTGTGGAAAATCTGCCTCCACAAATTTGTACATTTTTTACCCACATGACAGGAGGTCACATGGACGGTGCCGACCTCTGCCAAACCTGCCATAGTCTAAAGAATTGGCCCTCAAATTAAAGAACGTAAGTATATTTCAGGACTGGACACAAATCACCAGCTCGTTGAGTTTTATGACTCTGCTCTGCATTATTGTATGGAGCCCCAGATATGACGTCGCCAGAATAAACTTACAATACAGCTACGAAACACAGACAGACCCGGACACGAATGCTTTCACCGTGTATAATAGTTCATGTCGTAACTAGATGAGGATAAAAAGTTTGTAAGTCGGGTGAGACGTCAGCGACCCCTTGTAACAAAGTACCAACCAGAGGCCTAATTAAAGGCAGGATAACAACTTATCGACTAGAACATAATTAGAAACGACACTCACCTTAAGGACATCACGTAAGTACGCTGCTCTGTATAAACGCATTCGTGTCCGTAGGAGCTGCAGCTCTGGAAAATGTGCGCTTGATTTGCTTACCCAGCTGTCCAGGGACGATATTAATAATCAATTAGTATTTCCTGCGCACATTATACCTACTTTGTGGCCACAAATGAGTATTTTGAGGCCACAAATTAGTATTTCGTGCGCATGTAATAGCTATATTGTGGCCACGATTTAATTTTTTGTCGTGTCTGAGGCTTCGGATTATCCAAAAGTAAGGCGGCAAACAGACGGAGACAAACCCTCCAGCTCTCGCTCAGCAAGGCTCGGGTGTTTGGAGAGCTGCTGCTGCTGAGGTCCCTGCCGGTGCCTGACCTTTGCAGATGGGGTCAGAGGTCAAACCTCCGCTGGAGTTTGTACATAAATCTGATCTCTGTATGACCAGAGGAGCTCCGTGCTGTTCCAAATCTTAAAAAGAACTGATATTAACACACTTTTTTCTGTTGCGCCGCGTTTATTAGCATCAAAACAGGATTTCGCATGTTTGGAAAATCACGCTTCCTCCGAATGACACGACCCGACACCGTGAAGGTGATTATTCCATAAATAACGCCCAGGTTTGTTTTCGTCTCATATTTTGACAGTTTTTTTGCACCTCTTCTGAATATTTTGCTGCTTGACAAGGTGGCGGGTGAATTCTAATGATGAAAATGTCGAGTGCAGTTGAGCTTTTAGGTGTCAGAAAACACTGGGCGTGAATTACAACACCGCGAATAAGACCACGGTACTGTTTTATGGATGAACAGATGTGCTAAAGCCTGCACACGCCCTCCAAAACATCAGTAAAACTTGGAGGCGCGTAACCGAAAGTGTGTGTGCGCGTGCCAAGGACAGCACACACACCGTTTGAGTGGACAGGTTGAGCAAAGAGAGCCGGAAGACACGACTTTTGACCATTTAGAGGGTCAAACTCCCTACAAATATTTAATATTTGATGTGTGTCTTCACGGTTGTAGCTTATTAACAACAGTGAGTAATTTAAAGTTGGAAAAAACATCAATATATGATGTTTCTACAGCAGTCTTTTGGAAGGAGATGCTTTTTGTCTCCAGGGACTAACAGGAGTTTGCTATAAAAATCTGTCACTGCAGAAAAAACAAGAATCCCTCAAATTCAATGTTTCTGCGATCATTGACTCATCTGAGGCTCTAAAAATATGAATAATTAAATCCTCCTTGAATTGCATTTTATGGAAATCATTTGAGTTTGTTTATTTTTTTCAATCAAAATACTGTTACGAAAACAAACTGGCATTTAGAGGATTAAAATCCCCCCAAGTAATTAATATTTGACATATATATTTCAGGCTGAAGTGGACTAAATATATTGACTTATTCAAAGTGGAAAAAACACTAATATATGCTATTTTTCCAAAAGTTTTCATGGAGGGGACACTTTTCATCCTGAGGGACAACTGAGAAAGTTTCTTTAAGGAACTCTTAAGGGTTAAAGGGACAGACCACCAAAAATCACTGATTATCTGCTCACCATGATGCTGTTGAGCAGAATTGTTGAGGGTAAAAAAACGCTAAAAAGTGACCCAGAGTGTGCAGATAATGAATTTTCTTATTTATTTTAGTGAACTGTCCCTCCAATACCCCTTTATTGCCAATAAAACAAAGGGAGTGGAAACCGTGAGCACGATTGGCTGAGAAACACACACCTGACTCCCTCACTGTGTGTTTGGAAATCCACCAAAATGCTGAAATTACCGCAAATTATTCAACTTTTCTCCTGACGGGTAATTAAACGCTGCGTTCAAAGTGCATGATGGTGATAATGAAGATGATGAAGATGATGATGATGATGATGATGATGATGGCCTCCTCTCTCCCCCACAGAGGACCAATGGCGTGGCAGCATTTCCTGTCGAAATCAGCCGTCGCCATGGCAGCCACAGCGAGTGGAGCCACAGGTGAACGCGGTCACGTCGCCAATGGATGCAATAAAACATCCGGGAGCGCGTCATGGAAATGCTTCGGGCCTCCGTTTTCAAACCTTCTGTCCAAACAGCTGTAATTTCCTGCCGTCTTACAGGAGGTGGAATGAGTTCGAAAACAGACAAAGAGGCTAAAAGTACAATTTGAAGGGGCGAGGACGGACTCTTTTAAAAGCTGTGCTCCGAATTGACAGTTTCCAAGCTGCTGATTCCTGGAAACTCAGGGTCGAGGTCGCAGATACATCACAGTTAAGAGACGCTCCGGGGGGAAAAAAAAAAATTGCCCGAAATGGGAAGAAAAATTTCAAATCGAGTGGAGCGTCCTTGTTTCGCAGGCTGCTCTTTAAAAGCCACGTCGAGCAGCGGACGATGACGGGTCGCGTCAAGTGGCAAATCCAGCACAGAGAGGACCCTTAAATAGGCCGCGATGAAATATGGAGCCTTATAATAATGAAGGAAACATAATAAATCACAGATCCGCGAGAGCTTCTTCGCCTGCGGTGGGGACGAAGAAGAACAAGCGCATAGAAACACTATTGAAAATACGCACAATCTTATGAGATTATGAGAGCGCGCCAACACAGAATAATGATGCCGGTTCCAGACGCTGGCCGAGGCTGGGGAAGGAAACTTTAATCACGTCGTTCCTTCCAGACACACAAACAAAAGCGGCGTCAGTGATGAAACCTATTTTGAAGACAAAAACAAAACAAAACAAACAGCAAACACAAAAGAGCCAGAAGGACTCGGGCGCACTTTAAAAGGGAGGATTTCATCAGCAAGGCCGGATTTTGGCACAGACGAGGTTCCCGTTAGAGCCACAACAAGACCACCGGGGCGGAGGAAGATCTGCTAATCACAGACGCGATGCACCTCCACGGCCGAGCCACGCGATGATGAAAAATAGGAGGCTACAAAGGAAGAGAAAGTAAACACGGGGATGAAACGCGCCGGCGCCAATTATTAGAGGATCCTCTCTGCGAAGAGGCACGCATCGAGAAAAGGGGGGCGGGGAGGGGGGGGGGGGCTTCCCTGCATGGCACAGAGGATGAGAGGGGACCCCATCAGGGTCGCCGAACCCGCGTGGCACAAAAGCTGCAAATGATGCAATAAACCATCAGAGAGGCGTGGGAATAATATGCCCTCAGCTGTGACTTGCAGGCCACAAACGGCGAACAAAGACGCTCCAAAAGTGAGTTTTTGCCTTCAAAGCCGTCGGAGATGATTCACAAACTCCAAGACGTTGAATTATTTTTATTATTGTTGTCTGAGCTTCTCGTCGGCAGACAGCACGCCGCCTCTGTAGCGGCCCGGACACCCGTCAGCTGGTGAAGCACGGGATCATTATTTCGATGAGTTCAGCGTAACTGTTTCTCTCCATTATTATAACGGAAGGAGGCAGAGAAGTAATGAAAACGGAGCCTTGGTAACGTCTGGAGGGGGGGGGGGCCTGCTTTAAAAGAGCTGCAGCGAATGCACGAAGGGCTTGGAGCGTGCCAATAAATAAACTTTTAAAAAAAGAGAAGACATTGCAGATGACAAAAGGGCCTGAAAGGTAACATACCTACAGTGTGGCCTCACCTGTTTTGCTCTCGGTTCGCTCGCCTTCACGTTCCCTCGGTGAGCTCCGACTCCAGCCGCGGTGGAAACACACTTCGAACTCACATTCTTGCCCTTTTTTTGCGCTGACAAATTGTATTTCTTGTGGGAAAAAAACAACAACAACAAAAAAGCTCCACACACAAACGCACTGCTCTGCCATTTTGGCACAAAAGCCAGGTCAGGTGCAAAAAAGGACCTTTTCACAGCAGACCGTTTTGCCATTTCGTGTTTCCCCCGACGACGGCTCTGCTCAATCCCTGCGCGTCGTGAAGACACTGCGGCGGGCCAGCGTGGCACGATGGACCCCTCGTGCGTCAGCCATCTTTGTCAGGAGACACGCAGGTGTAATTAATAAGGATAATTACAGCCTTGCTGCATTGGGGCGGGCCGAGGCCTGACGAGCGGCGCCTCGTTAATCTGATGACTTCCACCTGTGTTTACTGAGGCTCTGACACGCCCACACGCCCGCTGCGCTAACAGCCGGCCGCCGCCAAAGAGAAATGGGCCGCAGCTCGGATGAACAGCTGCGGTTGCGGCCTTCCTGCTTTGGTTGCGTCTTGGAGTGAGCAACACACACACTTACTACTCATGCCCCAATGCCACGTTACACACGCACACATTGCTCATGGGTCACCAAACACTGTGCGCACTTTAACTCGCGGTCATAATACGCAAAATACAACATAAAATCACACCAATCCAACGCTCTCTCCACCTCCACAACACATTAAACCTAACTACGAACACAACCATTATAGCGTGAATCCGATTCTTCACATCATTCCTCCCATGAGTCCTTGCTGTCATAGAAGTGACATCATGTACATAATATGCATATTGAATTTGAGAAATCATCTAGAAAATGTGACCACCGCGCCACTGCACACACACAAAATGACACCACGAACGCCTCATGTCAACAAGGCCGCTGCCGGTGCACTGTCGCTTTAAGAGCGACATGGCGTCAGGAAACTGGACCACAGCGCTGCCGCTGAAATCACTGCACTGACTTCCTGTGAGGATCCTTTTCAGACTCAACCAACGGTCTGAAGATTCTTGGAGCAAAACACTGGACTTCCCTCAGTCATCTGGACCCCAGAACCAGAACGCAAAGCTGCATTTAGTTTCTATACTTGAAACTGTCAGATCATTCAAATCAGTACGATTTCCCTCTTCTGCTTTATTCCGATTTATTTTTCATTTTTTCTAACTGCCATTTATTTTGATTGGCATATGTTGTTGACGTTTCTATGCCCTTGTAAAGTTGCAATGCATATTAAGTGCTGCGCTACACAAATGTACAAATAAAGCTGCCTAGCCTTTAATTATCAACATTTCTCTTCACCAGGGTTGGAACTAATAACAAATATTCTCTAAGGGTTCAGGTTGAGTATAAATACTCATTTCTGACCGGCCGTGAAAGGGAGGCTGATTGATGAACGTTTGATAGCAGGAACATCGATGAGAAGTTACAATACAAGAAGGAATTAAACATCAGGAAACCGTTCAAAGACAATATTACCAGCAAAACATTATACTCAATTTAGTAATTTTTCTCGCGACCTCTTCAATAGCGTCTAATATCCTGCTCATGTATGAAGATGAAAAATACTATTAATGCAGTATAACACAGTCTGGTGTAAAATTAAACTGTTAAATTAACTGGTCCAATTCAAACAGAAAACGATCGTCTTTGCTTGTTTCCATTTTTCGACTGTTCAAGTGTATTTATTGAAGTGGTTGTGGGTGCAGTCGGAGGATTTGAAACACTTTATTCTTTCTCTCTTACCGCCTATGAGTTCGTGATACGCTCTTACAAAGACAAGCTTTTACTTGTTTTGATGCTTTGATAGTCCGGAGTCAGTCTACTTCTCTTTTGTAACCATGAAAAACAGCTATTTAAACACAAACCAAAAGATGAGTCTCTGTACAAAATATTTATTTGAAATTGACATAAAAACAGCTTCTGATGTCTTTGCATAATTTATATCTGAAATCCATGACAAGCAAACAATAACTAAGGAGGAGAAATGACTTAACGGCGCCGAGCGGGGCAGCGGGGAACGCGAGGTGCGTCAGCGCCGCCGCTCGGCTCAGGCAATTCAATATGTGAAAGTAAAAAACACAGAAATTCTACAAAAGACTTTCACTCATGAACTGCCACAGGGTAAACAAACATGCACTGAAGCCGATTCGCCGCTACGCTACTTCAGAAAAGGCCAAGAGCGAATGTTTTAAGGCTATAAGCGGAGAAACAAAAGTGTTAAAAAAAGTTTAAGTGAGAGAGAGAAAGAGCAGTGTTCAGTTCAGGGTCCCTAGAAATTGATGCAGGCTGTAGTTTCTTTGTCTGTCAATAGATGGCAGTGCCAGCACTGTAGCATCATTCTTCAGCAATAATATATATCTCTGTAACTCTGTTCTTTATACATAAGAGACTGCAGAAAACGGGCAAAAACCTTAAAAAAAAGTCATCAGCAACCACTCTGATTGGCGTTTTTGTTCTTATAGACTTCATACCTCGCTATATTAATTCTGATTTAGAGCTGCTTATATACATATACACTTTGTGAGGCTTTTATGCTCATTTCAAATACAGTATGTATGTACAAAAAGGCAGTATCAGGGATGGGAGGGATAAAACTTTGCTTATTTTCTCGCTTTTTGTTTAAAATCCAGAAAAGGTTTCCTTCATCTTGTCTGAGTCTCACCAAGACAAAACAATCCGTACCTGCATCCCGCGTCGCCGCCGACACGGTGAGAGGAACTACTTCAGTCAGTCGGTCTATTTAACAGCTGGACTCAACAGGTCAGTCCTCGTTTTTACTAAAGGTGGCGGCCGCCTCCGCTCTGTGAAGCGCCGACAGAACGAGCGAGAGCGAACGCAACACTACATGTTTTCAACCACACCTTTAAAA
>CAESWR010000985.1:203055-214292 GCA_903171835.1 Mullus surmuletus
GCAGTTAATGTGGAACTAATGATTGCGGGAATCACGGCGAAGTTCCAAGAGACCGTTTTTTTTCCCTGACTGCCCCCCCTCTCCCTCTTCACACAGACACACACACACACACACACACCGCCATACAAACAGACCTGCTTTTATATGATTAAAGACCGGCAACCCTCAAAGGTTTTTTCATATTTTAGGCCGTTCAAAAATTGATTGACAGTTTCCCCACATCTGAGACAAACAGCTCCTGTCCGCGCCGTCCTCCCAAGTAAAAGGACTGGGCGCGTTTTTCACTGAAAAAAAAAAGAAGAGTAAAATGCTATCTGCCGGCGACTGAAAGGCAAAGGGAAATCAGATTTTTGTCGAATACACTGAAAGAAAAATCAGAGCGTCAGTCAAGAGAGTGGCGAGACAGAAAAGAATACTCGGCTCATTCAATTGATATTGACAGGGTTTTTTAACTCGGGATGAATGATAACGTCTTTAAATCTGCACGGAACCGATTCAAAGTCGTCACCAGGAACAGCGTGAACACTTGAAATGTGATCTGATCTGAAAGTAGAAGGAAGACACTGTTTTTTCTTTCAATTAGGCAACAAAACTATGTATCAGTATTGATCAAAATATATCAGCATATCAGGATTAAAGCTAATGTCCATCAGTAGCTTTAACTTTTTTAAAAACTGCGAGCATTTGAATCACCCCTCCCCCGTTTAGGTCTGTGTTTGAGCTCTATTTGAATATATTTTTCTTGGATCTGGCTCTGAATGAAGCCGTGTGACTGCAGCTGTCAAGGTCATCAAGCACCTTTCCGCTCCCCGCCGCTGCTGCCATGCGCTGTGTTCCCTGTGAACGCGGAAGGCCGTGGCGTCTCATTCAGCCCTCTGGGGAATGTTTTGGGCGGCTCCATAATTTTTTTTCTCACCCTGCACATTTAACGATATGTCACTCTTAGGAATTCAGCTCCGTAAATAATTAACCTGTAACGCGCAATTAAAAGCCGCGTGAACAGCGGCTGGCGGCTGGAGCCGTGCCAAATAATGCGACGAGATTTCCGCGAGTGTTTAATTCGACGAGGCAGGAATTAAACGACAATTAAGTCATCTTCGGCGGCGGCTGTCCAAGTGATTGGCAGCGAAAAGCAGCTTCACTTTGCAAATCAGGCAGAACAAAAAGTGTACCTGCTGTTCCGCCTGCTGATTGTTTAGGAGGGGAGAAAAAAAAAAGTCAAGGAGAATTGCTTGTAATTAAAGACGGGTTAGCCTTTCCGACGGAACGCACCAATGAAGTTCTATTATTTCACAATGCATATTTTTAACAGCACGGCATGAGGACGTCGGCATCATCGTGGAGCTTCGAGCTTCGGAAAAACAAAAATCTGCCCGACGATATCGACCGTCAGACTTGTCTAAAACGTTGCACAACAAATGTCCTCCATGTCCATGTTTATGTCTTTTGACTGGGAAATCTCGGGGTGAACCTGAACGCAGCACAACAGCATGTCAAAGCCGTTTGTCCGTCTAACATCTAACATCTCCTTGGACACGGTGGCTTCTGCCGCCCGTAAAGGCATTTTTTTCTTTAGGCCTTGACGACACTCTGGGACGCAACTCGGATTCAGCACTCTCCGACTCTCCATTGGTGCGAAATTTCCCGATTATCTTCATAGTACTTCATATTTGATACTAAAAAGATGATTGACATTGATTTGCATTTCTGCTAATCTCTCTCACTTGAAAAAAACCAAAAACATATATCTTTAGTCTAATGATTCCTAATTCCTAACAATTCAAACCTGGCAACAAGCGTTCCATGGCAGAGCCCCACATTGATCGGCTTCTTTTAATCACCAGCTCCACGGCTACGCACTAATATTAAGAGGAGCTATTGAAGCGGTTCCCTCGACTCTCATTCTGCTTCGTGCCAAACCACCCACCGCCCACCAGCTCCCCAGGTCCCTTCCTTCCGTTCTCTGTTGCACAAGCCTATTATTTTTATTTTAAGTAAATAGTAATGGCCGCAATGTTCTTGCAGCAGAACGGGACACATGCGAGGCTCCCAACAGGTGAGCCCAGATTTCCTCCCAGTGTGTTTATCGCCTGTTATGGTTGACTTGTGTCAGTGTGTGTGTGTGTGTGTGCTTTGCCCTCTGTGATGTATTAAGTAAACCACATGTAATCATAGAAATAACAGCTTAGGGCTGCGGATGTTTACATGTTTTCTTTACACCCATACGTTTATATTTCGTCATGTCAAAAGATCGCATAGCTTCCATTTTATCATGTCCATAATTACTTTGGACACTTAGCATTTATTACTGTTGACTATAATGGACTCAAATGTTGTTGTTTTTTTTACAAGAGGGGATTTGTGCAAAGGAGCATGTTTGCCCCCCACTGTAATCGAATAATGCGATAACTTCACATCAGGGTGAGTGTGATTTCCACTTTCCCGTCCCCCCCTAACACACACACACACACACACAAACACACACTGCCACCCGTCGTCTATAAAAAGTGGAGCCAATTGAAAAGCTTTGGCCGCCTTGACTCTTGTCACCAATAAACTGAAGCAGACTTAAGCTGTTTTACTATGATATACTCTCTGCGGTCTGACTTACAGTGCGTGCAGATTATTGCCTCTATCACTGCTGGGACAGATAATATGGCATTCTCTGATTTTCATTAACATCCTACATGGCGGCCCAGTAAACTCCCGGGTGGCTTAGTTACAGTGAGATGCAGATAAAGTTCTTCACTCTCTCTCTCTGTAGCTGCGAGTGCAAACGGAGCGGCGACATAAGGGGATTTTGGGCCGTAAAGTCGCCGCTAATGGGCTTGTGTCAAAATAGCATGCAGAGTTGGGATTCATCTCATTCGCATCCAGTCACCTGAACCATTTGTAATCGGTCACATGAAATATATATAAAAAAAAAAACATCTTTATGTCTCTGAAAATGCGGCTGAATTTCCATCAGCAGCCGGCGCGAATCACGGCACATTTAAACACACGTCGCCACCAAAACAAATGTGCCTGGGAATACAAATACAGTCGGGCAGATCGCATTGCATCATGACCTCAATTCCTTCAACTAGCTGAGCTTCGGCTTCTCTCTGAGCCAAATTTCACAGTGCCGGTTACAGAAAAGGCTTTAACCTCGCCGTAATGCCTAAAGTCACAGAAGAAGAAAAGTGCATCCCTAACTCTGGATGTGAGATTTTTTCCCCTTTTTTCTTTGCGCAATTCATACTAGAGGGAGCCGGATTTGTCCCTGCATTATTTACTATTACTATTCTCTTTGTTAGCTGCAGTCGCATAAATGAATGCATGAGGAGTTGCCTATTTGATGACCACAATGCATGGGGGAGACTCACGGTACACCAATGCTCCATTTGTGTGAGCTGAATCATTCATCACACACCACACACACACCACACACACACACACACACACGTAAACACATGGACTTCTGTTGCTATGAATGGAGTCTGCCACTATCATCTTAAAGGGCAAAAATATACTTAACGTCTACAAGTTTTTCCCCCCCTGTGTTATTACAATGTTATTACAACAAATTAACTGCTGTTAGCTAGCTGGAGAAAAATAACACAAAGCCCAAGACTGACTTTTAGCTTGAATTTAACATGAACTGAATCAAATTGCATAACTTTTTATTTTGGCTTCAAATTTTTTGCGGGTTCCAAGTGCTTGTCGTTTTTAGAGGTTTTCTGGCTTTGGCCTGATATTAAGCAAGTGAAACATGTACACATGCTCAGCTGGAGTGAATTAAAATGATCTGACAAGAAAATAACTCTCTGGACCAACCAAAATAAACTCCAGGATGACTTCCCTTCACTGACTAACACATAATCATACGTTTGCCTCTTAAGTCCACCTTTTAAGTGGCTCAGCCAGTCAATGGAATTAATGCCACCGGGAAGGAGAGGAGCAGCACAGACTTCCAGCGGAAACAAAGGAACACAATGTCATTTTTCACTCTGTTGATCAGATTTGTTCTGATGTGGAACAGGTTCTTTTCGGGCCATGCTACATCCCAACACCAAATTTCATCAAAATCCACATGGTGGTTTTTCTTCTACAACAAACAGACAGAAGCTGGTAGAAACATGAGCACCATGGTGGACATAACAAGGGAAGACATGAAATGTTTGTTCCTTTCAGTGGAAACATGTCGGTTCCATGCATGAATTTATGAGCAATGGCATGAAAGAAGTGGTACTCAGCAGATTTTCCCAGGAATTCACTCTGGTAAAGTGGCCTCAAAAGTTAATAATGTTTTCTTATGCATCACTTAGGACTCAATTATTTGTATAGAAAGGCAGCCATACTGGGATATAAGATCTTCTACCACAACAGATGATTCATATTTGACTCACCGGTTCGCCTGCCTCAAAAAACAACAATGTGGAAATAAAATTCAGGATTAAGTTTTGATGTGTTTACATTTTGAGATCTGTTTTTCACCTATAAAACTTTGTTTGTAGTTTCACTGACTTTGGAACCCTGATGACCTATAAGTTACCTCTAACTTTGCAAAAAATCTGTTTCTGCTTTCGGAAAGCGAGTCTTGCTAAAACATTCGTAACACCTGTCTGAGGATGCTAAAAAGCCAGCCTCTGCATAGAAATTGGCTCTACATTATTAATAACCTTTGATCTGTTGCTCCGCTGGTTGCCTAAAGTAAAATGTTAAAGATCATTGCCCTGCTGTCTTGTCCTAAAGCTTTGCAGAAGGAATGTGGCCAATTAGTGAACAAGTCAATTAAATGTTGCTACCCTGGCTGGCTGGCCTCACAAATAGTTAATGGAATAATTAATATTTGATGTAAAGTGCAACTTTTGCCTATAAGTGTGCCGATAGCTCCTTTGTTGACCTTCGACATCTGCCATAATGTACTTTTTACTGTATTATGACCTATGAAATTACCTGTGGCTAAGGATTGAAAGGTATAATGTGATTGAATGGGACAAAACTGCTGTAGACCCGCCTGAGACGCTCCATTGACGTGGACATCATGTCCAAGTAGAAGACGCCCTGACAGCCGGCAGTGCCTATTTGTCAAACAAAGTGGCTGCGTTTCATCAGCAAAGTGGAAAGGTGACCTCTGTGTGACCCAAGAGCTTTGAAAGTACCTGTGATGTGGATAGCTGTGTCAGGGAAACTCGGCCGGAACGATGGTGGTGAGCAACACGTGGACATCTGAATGCAGCACGACTGACGTTGGCCGCTGTCACACGGTCCTGAGATGCAAGCACCGGCCAGACGCTAGCACCGCTAACGCTAGCTGCTCTCAAATGTTCCTGAGAGCTTTGGAAATAGTCCAAATTTAACTGTCTGTTGAATCAGCTTAGGAAGAGCATCCCTATTCCAGACTGACATGGATGTCTCTCAAATGGAGTTTTCTCCTTGACAGTATTTGTGATCTACAAAGCTGTGCCAAACGGCTGTAGGTACAAAATCTGTCCGAGCTGGCGACTGTAGATTACATCGTACTACGCATGTGTCGCCTATTTTTTTTCAATAAGTTCATCCAAATGATACATAGTACAATACATCGATCTTTTTTAACAAAGAAATTGTATTTAAAGTGTAATACATTGATGCGTAAAATGGCCAAGGACATTTCTAGTTTTTGTGTTAAGCTCTAGATCTTGATTAAAGCAAAGGGGCTTGTTTGGAAACTGAACTTTCAATAAAAATGCACTCAAAAATCAATTGTATGTGTGTGTGTGCACAAACACACTAAATTACAAACATTTTAAATACAGTCTGTTACTTAAAAAAAGATCGATGTAGTATGGTGTCATTTCGTTGAATTTTAATAAAATATTTGTGAAAAAAAAAAAAAAAAGAGATATTTGGACATGCGTAATACGACATCATCTACAGCCGCCAGGTCGCCAGTCGCAGGCCCCGTCCCGGACAGATTTTGTATCTACACCGGCATGATGAGCAACATCCAGTCGTGTGGACATCTGATGTTAGCACGGCTAACGTTAGCCACAGTTTTCTCAATTTGTAAACACTCAACTGGTTAAAATTGAATTTCTGTTGAGTGAGCTTTTGAAAAACATCCCCACTGTAGAATAAAAGCCTATAAATTCCTTGCCGGTTTCCTAAGATGGATCAGAGCCTCTTACAGACATTACAAACAAAGCCTGCGTGTTAGTAGTATCATTAACCAATAATACCTCAAAGGCAAGTGAAGATGTCAGGAATTTGGGGGGTTTGACTCCTGCGCGCTTTGAAACGTGACGCTTGGCCCGTCGCTTTGTTTATATCTGGATTGGCCGACTGTGCCTTTAAGTCGACGCGGAGCCGCCTCAGATGCTCGGGCCCGCCGGCTTTGATATCGACATATCTGCCGACGAGCCGCCACATGAAGGGGCGCAACATCAGAGCGCTCGACAGGACCGTCCGCGCAAGAGCCTCATTTCACATTCGCGGCGAAAATGAGAATGGCAGTGACAGGCGGCGGCTTTCAGCAACGCACACAAACACTCAGAGGACACCGAGACGGAGAGATGAATCTGCGTCGCTAAATAAGTCATGGCCGTACATGCTTTTACCGGGGAGGCAAACAGCGAACACAATAACACAAATGGAAGGATACTCCGCTCGGGCCGGGAGAAGGAGCGAGCAAGAGAAACTTAAGGAATGCAGCTCATCAGGCGCGACTCCGGCACCGAGGAGAGACGCGCAGATGCGTCTGAGATTGCCGCGGCGATGAAAGAAACAAAACATTGTATCGTGAGCACGCAGGAGCGCAGCAGACAGATGGCTGCACCTCTCAGGGCATCGCGGGAGGAGAGAGAGAGAGGGGGAGAGAGAGAAAAAAAAAATGTTTGAAGTGCGAGACGCCCTCACCTCAGCCACGGGCACTCCCTCTGGGGGCCGGCAGTGCAACACGATCATGCCATTCAGAGGCACCTCGGTGCCTTGAGGGTCCTGCTCAAAGTTCTTCCTCAGGTCTGCGGGAGAGAATAAACAGCCGGCTTGAAAGCTACAGCTTCGGCATGCGGGGGGGAAAAACATCAAAGATACAAGCTTAACGTCCCGCAGTTTCACATGTGACCCCCCCTCTTAACACACACACTCCTCCCCGCCGCTCAGACACACACATGAAGGAATAATGGCCTCTCTATGGAGGTGCTTACAGGCGATCCGCACGGTGGCCTTGCGGCTCTTGGAGGTCCCCAGGTGGCTCCAGGCGACGCACAGGCACCAGTAATCCTCGGGGCCGTGGAAGTCCTCCACCTGCTGACGCGACACGTTGATCATCACCTCGCGGATCTTCAGCCCTGCGGACGAGATGACTGCTCAGATAAAGGCGGCTGCACGGGCGGCCGGGATCGATAGAAAGAGATGAAGCTGTGTAGAGACGGGATGATGAGTGAAATCTGATAAGATTATCAGCAATAAACAGATCTATCTCTGGCCGGGAGGAGAGACTGCGCGTCGGGCTGAATAAACACCAGAGATTTTCTTTTGAACCGCACGCCGCTCCCTTTCTGCATATTGATGTCGGTGTCATTACTGGTTTTTTAAACAATTGTCTCGGCGAGCTCGGCGAACGGAAATGCAAAATGCTGCTCGCACTTGATGGAAATTGTTAGCGAGCTCTTGTATCCTCTTCCAGCATCTGTAAACCGTAATCCATTTGCACACGAGCGCCGCCGAATGCTTTCCAACGGCGGCGCCGCCAGGAAAGGGGGGGAGGAGGGGGGGGGTAGTGCCGAGTGGTGCAATTAAACGGCGTCACATCAAGCCGTCGGTCGCAGAGAGAGGAGGACCGCTGGCTCGACCGACGTCACGCGGGTCAGCCGTTAATATCCGCGCATTGTTCTGCGACGCGGCCCGTAATGAGGTAGGTGCGGAACGAGACATTTTCAGAGACAACTGATGGGAATTTAAAAAGCCTTCTATATCATTTATGCCCGAGTGCACAAAAGATGACAGGCGCGCGCCATCACCACATAATAGGGCGGCTTCATCGGGTATCAGGGAAATTGTCGCTTTCAAGCACATACGCGGCGGCGTCAGTCTCGCATGGCGGGAAGTGGAATTGAACAGATTCATTAATATGCGAGCGTGGAGTTTACGGCGGGGCCGCGTTTGGAGTCTCGTCACTCCCAGCAGCGTACAATTTAACCACGATAATGTGCGCCCGCCCACTTCAAAGGGAACCAAAATTACAGCCTATGGGTGGATGTTGATGATGGGTAGATTAAACGCCACAGATGAGCAGCAGTGATTTGCCCGATTCAAATTGCCTACCTGCCCACCGCGGCTCGCCTTTTTTTTAGTTTTTTTCTGCGGCAAAGTTACCGCCGGGAGCGCGTGGAAGCGGAACAAAAGAAGCCGCACAGGAGCGCCCTGAAATGAGGTTGAGGAACGGCGAATGTGCCTCGTGCGGGAGCGCTGTCGAGATTTAAGTTTTCTGCTTGATCTACCTCCGAGGCGGCGGTTGATCCTTTCCTGATTATAGTGAGACCTGATTTTTTTTTTCATATAAAGTAGAACCCAGGATGAATTCTCAGCACTCATAAAAAATTTAAACAATACTGCCCCAAATCAAAGTTTCTCTTTAAAGGGATAGTTCAGATTTTTTGACATGAAGTTGTATGAGATCCTCACCATCAGTGTCGTTCATCAGCAGGGGCTTTTCCCCCCACTGCGTCCCGTGAGCGGAGTTGCAGCCCGATTTTGGTATGCAGAAAGTAGTTCCGGCTAGTTGCTGAGGTCACATGGATAAAGCTTTTTGCTTCAAAAAACAATATGTGTTCAAAAGAGTACTCAAGAAGAATTCTTGGCCGTGAAAAAGTCAGACCTCGCAATCACTTGGCACTATTTTTACGCCCAAAACCGGGCTGGAACTCCACTCATGGTGCGCAGTGGGGGAAAGGTCACTGCTGATAAGCGACACTGATGGTGACGATCTCAACAATTTCATGTAAAAAAATCAGAAACCTTGATTTGAGCCAGAACTGTTGGAAGGATCGACCGAAGCCGTGAGCGGAGTTCCGGCCCGGTTTTGGTGTTGCAGAAAGTAGTTCCATTAAAGCCGGCGCCATCCGAGCATGTAGACGCTGAAATAGCGGATGGAAATGTGCGCAGCTGTTAACAGGCGGCAGCGTGCAGTGAAACAAAGGGAGGGAAAATAGTGCCAAGTGACTGCGAGGTCTGACTTTTTCACGGCCAAGACTTCATGATGCAAATGGTTTACTCTTTTGAACGCATATTGTTTTTTGAAGCAAAACGCCTCCGCAACTAGCCGGAACTACTTTCTGCAACACTGAAAAACGGGCCAGAACTGGGGGAAAAGTCACTGCTGATAAAGGACACTGATGGTGAGGATCTCATACAACTTCATGTCAAAAAATACAAACAATCCCTTTAAGTATTTACATTCACGAGCATTCAGACGCCGGCTCGGTTCGCTTTGGCGGCGCTCCTTCGCGCTCCCCCTTCCGTAGAAATCCAACAGACAGCAAATGAATGAGCTCAGGTGGAAACTTTCCCGGGTATTCTATGAGCAATTCCGCAGTAAAGGTCAGAGCAAAAGTAATTTTCTGTGAGTTTTCCTGTGATTACCGACCCGGCTTGTCCAGAATGTCAATGTCAGCTTTGATCACTCAGAGACGGGCGGATGTGGACTGCGTGCAGCTGTCTACGGCGCCGTCCAAGAGCAACAGTTCTGCTCCGGGTTTCTTCCGTCAAAAGGGAGTTTTTCCACAGACATGCCGAGTCTCTGTTAATAAACAACTCCTGCAGAGTCTAGACCTGCTCTTTTTTTACAATGCCAAGAGAAAACTGTCCATGAATTGGCGCTATTAAATAGAAATGAATAGAACCGGTAGATACCAGAAGTGTATAATCCTTCTGCGATGACGTCTCCTCTCGGCGGAGAGCAGGTGAGAGGTTAATCAAACGGAGCAAAACAAAGGAAAACTCGTGCGGTGGGAGATGGACGCTGCGTTCCTGCGAGAGCGACCGTGACCGATAGTTATTTCCAAACTGTGTTATTGTGTAAGAAAAGGTCAAGTTAAGGTTTTTTTGGGGCCTGAGAATACAGGCTTTGACACATGCAGGTTCCTGTTGGCATTTCTGTATCTAGACAGAATCTGTTTTTCCATCTACACTGGGAAAAAAAAAACCCACTGCTGGCTTAACTGGGTTGCATCATACGGGTTTGATATCGCTGTGCTGTGACGGATCTGGGAATTCTGGGCTCGGAAAAACACTCGTTTGCAGCCACAGTCCACCAAAGGAGATCAACTGGTGTTCGAAAATGTGTGTGACGAAAATAACAATGTCTAAACACATTTTTGGTAATTGCTCACAATTTCGAAGGTGGCACCTTTCACATATTAGATTTATTTATATTCATTCATTTAAATCTGCCAGACTTTTGCCGGAATTGCTTTCTCGTGCAGCAGGAACGATTTTTTAACACCTTTTTTTTTTTTTTAGCAGCCAACAAGTCGTGCCTAACAACACATCTCACAGCAGCTGTTGAAAATCACAGCAAAGCTCTGCCTCTCGTGGCTTATTGCTTAATTACGCAGCGCTCCTCTTGTAGAGGAGCCGTCTCTCCACAGGCTTTTCGCCATCGCGCCGTACATTCCAGACAGCAGCTTAGACATGGGCCGGGATTAAATGGAAACTAATAATGTGAAATGAAAGGTTATCAAAAGGAGCTTAATGAAGTAATGTAAAACAAATGTTCTCTGAAGACACTTTAATCCTCTGCAATGACTGACTGCTATTTTGCACAACACACACATACACACACACACACACCGACACACACATCTATTCCTCCTCTTCACTGTTACAAATCATGTTCATAATCAACATGCCTGATTAAGTCAGAAGGAGGAAGCTTTGAACACAAAAATACTATAAGACCCCGCAATAGTAATAGTATGCACAGCCGGCCTATCATTATAATGATAACCAACCAAATTAATACAAATAAAATAAAATTTGAATTTTTTTTCAACTCTGTAGACTCCACTAGCAATATTGAACATGATCATTTTGGACCTTTTGCATCAGTAAGTTTGTGCTAACAGATGCAAAAATCCCGTCACCCAAACACATTATTTATTATTATTAAAATTGTATATTTTCTTTAAGCAAGGCAGGTTTATTTGTATGGCACAATTCGTATTCAATGTGCTTTAAGAACACTAACAAATACAAAAGGCAATTACAATAAG
>CAESWR010000985.1:218124-229729 GCA_903171835.1 Mullus surmuletus
GGAGGCGTCTCGCTCCCACCCGGACCCCCACCCCCCCACTCCCCGTCCTGCGTCTTGAGTTCATGCCTGGCTGATGGTTATCTCTCAGCTAGCTGGGATCACGATACGCAATGCCGGAGTCGGGGTGGGAGGCGGGAGGCGGGAGGCGGGAGGGCTTTGACAAGAGCATCACTATAAGGAAAAAGGATATCCACACTTCCTCTCTCGCATTCACGCGCCGTCCCTCAATCACTATCGGCTCCATCACTGAATCCGCAGGAGCTGCTATCCTCCTCCTCCTCCTCCTCCTCCTCCTCCTCCTCCTCCTCGAGTCAAAGCAACGCCGTATCCGTTTTCAGCCTCTTTCACTCCGCCCCCCCTCTCCATTTCCAGTGTCCTCTCCCTCTCCCTCCCTCCCTCCCTTATCCATTCTTTCTCTTATCTTTCCATCGGGGGTATCATCCTTTCAGCCGGAGCCTATAGGCCCTTCTGTTTCACCTTCCTCTCTCCTCCTCTTTCACGCCGTCCTTCAACAATCTCTCGAGTTCTATCGCTCATTTCCATCTCTTACCCTCCTCTTAGAGCGTTTCAAAAAGCGGAGAGACAAAAATAAAAAGTGGTTCTTCTGTGATCGGGCCAGAGGATGCGCCGCTGCCTGCCGCCGTGGGATTTCTTTGTTGTTTACAGCGGCCATATTTCTTTTTATTTTGTCTTTGAATATACAGCGAGGCTATTGCCCCATAAATAATTAAAATAAACTTTATACTGTTTGTATTTTTATGATGTAGTATCTGTATAGACTTGATCCAGCAATAGCTGTTTTCCTGAAGGGAAGTTAAAATCTGTGCGGCGATGATTACATGGAATATTCAGCCGAGCCTCGTCCGCCTGGTGCTTTATCAAAAGGCTTAACAGTAGCAGAGGGATCAGGAAATAAACACAGTTGCGTTGAATCCGAAGACACACTGCGCCGCCGTCCAGAGAAGCGATCAGAGCTCCTTTTCTTAAGCGAAAGATACAAAAAGGGGGTTCAAAGATTATCTCGGTACTGGATTTGAAGAATGTGGGATTTCAGATTAATGACGTCACAGTGTTTTTGGAGAGAGATGAAGATTCTGTGTTGTTAAACTTCCTGTGATGTAATTCAATGCGTCTCATTCTTTCCTTCCCGCCCCGGCCGCATTCTGGCTTTGATTCTCGCAGCCGCACAAATTGCAAATCAATATCTGAATGCAGACTTGGAGATAATCTCTGCAGACAGCGCTCGCCATTCGTGTTTGCGAGGGGCGCCCGCTGCCGCCGCCCCCCGTGAGACTCTTATTTCATGTTTGAGATTAGACCGGTTCATGTTAAGGCCAGGCTACGCGCCCGCCGCTGACACGATGTATGCGAGCTTGACGTTGGACGTCCACGTGGGACGGCGCCAAGTGTCCGCGGAGCAGTTTCACGCTTCCCGCACACTGACGTCCGCCCACGCAGGAACTTTGTGGCACCGCGGAGGCCAGGATCTAAAACATAACAAGCTGGTCATAATATTGAACAGAAGCTCAGTGCTACATGTAAAACGCAAATAGAATCGTCTATAAAGTGTGGGATACTGAGCCCCCCCTAAGAGCCCCCCCCCATTGTGGACCGGAGTTTGCATGGTGGCACACTGTGGTTAGCTCGCACCTCTTTGAAAATAACACACTGTGGCACTTTTTCCTTTTCTTTCAGGTTTATCTTATCTAAAGCCACGCCTGCCCAGAATCCCTTTGTTGCCCCCCAGGGAAGCCCACCTCACACTTTGAGGACCGCTGATCGATATCATAAGAGAAAATGACTTGGGATGCTCCGATAAGATGTTTTGGGGCCAATCAGCGAATACTGATCATTGTAATCACTATCTACCAATACCAATTACCAATCTGATCCGCTGCTAAAACTGCTTAAACTGCTGGTTTACTGTCAAGCGTTGTCTAGTAGAGCGGCTCCTTTGTATAGTATAATATTGCACCGTATAGTATATATATGTATATTATTTGTCATATTTTCAAATTTTACTATTCATTTTTTTCTCTTCACACTTTATGTTTCCTCTCTGTTCGGTGATTTTTCCTCCCTGCAAATGCTTCTGGGACCCTGTAATTTCCCCATTGTGGGATACTAATAATGTTTTAAAAGAAGAACTTCTACTACATTAATTACGCTAGTTTGCTGTGTTGCACGTTGCTTTAGAGCCATAAAATATATAAATAAAATGAAAAAATGTGGACCCCACTGAGTCTTCATCGATCGCCCTTTTCCGATCAGCACTCAGGCTGATCACAAACTGTTATGAGTGTGTGGCCGATGATGATCAGCGGTCGATTGATCGAACCATCCCTAAAAATAAGTCATTTAATTCAAACCAAGTCAGGCTGCAGCCATGTAAACATTGTCCAAGAGTAAATATATGAACCAAGTCCTGCTAAGGACCATTTGAAGTTAGCTAAATAGTAGTAAGTACCCATAATAGGTGTGTGTAGTGTAAGTAAGTAATAGTTTATTCTCTTTCTGATGAGATTCGCCGCAGGTTCAGCCCACTAATAGCTGCTCTTCCTGGGTTTAACGCTGCCACCCCTGTGTGTTCTGTAACAATAGACCCTGGAGGAAACAAGATGGCTGTGTGGGTGTGTAGTCGTAGCGACAGCAATGCAGACTCAAAACGGCTTTGTGTGTGTGTGTGTGAGAGCAATTGACACCATCCATTGGCAGCATGTTGTGATTGTGTAGCTTTCCATGAAGCAACGTGCCATTTGTCAAAATCACGAGCCAGCTATTTGGTGAAGACAGCGAACTCGGATTGTTTTCCCCGCATTTTGGTGTTAATTAGCTAATCAAGCTTTTGGAAAATGAGTATCATTCCAGGGGAAACTATATCCCCAAATGTGTTGTTTTGATTTCAATCAGTCTTACAAACTGTGAGGAATTTTCAAGAGTTGTCAACATCTCAAAATCTGTGAAACCTTATCTTTTTCCCCCCCCGAGTGAAAGAGAAAACCTCTGCAGGACATTTTACACACCATTGGAATTGACAGTCGCGGCTGAGGGGCTGCAGCGGCTCCACTGATCACTCCGGGAAATTCTCAGGCATTCCGAGTGAAGGCACAAGTCGAAGTAATGCCACTGCCAGCCTGGAAATTTATATTTAAGTGAAAGTTTCTCAACAAAGCAGACCTTTATTCTAGAGTTATGAGCGTGATGGAGCTGTTGGTGATGCTGCGATGTTATTAATGCATCCCACCGAAGAGGGGAGGGAGTGTTTCTCTGAAAGAGAGAAATGTGTGTGTGGATCGGTGTGACCTGGCGGGGTGTATATGTGTGTCTGTGTGTGTGTGTGTGGGGGGGGTGAACCTTACTCTTCTTGGGTCTTAGTTTTTCTTCCTGCACGAAAAACCACCATTGCGGCGTTAATGTCTTGTCAATTTGATGTAACGTGAAGACAGACGCATTATTGGGCGTAAATCCACCTAACGCCATTAATACGCAAAACACGACTTAATCTCATTAGTATCCACCGGCCCCTTAATGGGAGGGTCATCCTCTTTCATCTGTTGGTGTCTCGCTAATGGAACACTCTGTAGTTTCTAATTCGATTATTTCCTTCTTTTTTTTTTTACATGAACCGGGAGAGAACTTCATCACTTTCACAATTTTCCACTCTAACAAAGAAGACAACGAAGGGGAAAGAGAGGAAAGGCAAGATGTATTCTTTTCCTCTTTCCTCGAAAAATGTAAAGACAAACTGTAAAACCCGAGTCATGTTGTTTGCTCCTTGTTTTGATGTTCTTACGGTGCTCGACGAGGCCCTTATGTCGCAACTACCGCAACTTCAAAGCTGTGTTTACCCTTTTTTTTAATACATATACAGTATATATATCTATATATTTGGACACATCTGTGGTACAGTGAGCTCCCGTCACCTTTGATAGCTGTATCACAAATGGCTTAATCTTCCAGTGGCACTCTGACCTTGTCATACACGCTGCGGCAGATATAGCACAAACGTGGGAGGACGCTGTGAAGCAGGCAGGGGCGGCACAACAAGGCAAACCCGACATATGGAAACTCACGAGCAGGTCTGGTTTTGTCGCTCAGCTTGATTATTATGATGCTGTCAAATTTATTTTCTCCGTTGCTGTCTGGCTGCTCCTCGTGGCTGAAAGACATTTGTAGGTGAGCTGTAACGTGATACAAACAAATCGCAAATCTACTTTTGCGCTGATTCAACCGTGTGAAATGTCGAGCCTTTCAGGTTGCAGGTTAATTGTGGTGGATTCAGTGGCGTGGAAAGTGTCAACAAAAACTCTGGACGCTCGATATCTCCACAAAAGCAGATCTTTTAATGGCGCACCATCTGCCTCTGGCTGAGGATTTGCTGCGCCTCATATTTTGCCTACAAGCTCTGCACCACTTTTACAACAGTATTTTCCTTCTTGGTAAAACTGCTGTGCCTTTTTAGTGAGCCATTTTGCAAATGCACCAGTGATTGTCAAAGCTATTCAAAGGTATGAGCCCGGAAATGTAGCTACAGAGGGCGATTTTTATCATCCCAGCAGCCTGACTCAAAGTCTAGTTTAGCTTTTGGCTCAAACCGTTGGGATCAAAAGCTCCTTCCAGTCCTGTTGCCCCTCGGTGTTCAGCCTCAGCGAACAAACACCCGACAAGAGTGTTTTTTTAATCAAAGTAGGTGCATTGTCTAATTTTACGACCCGACCAAAACATTCTGATTCATAAATCCACAAAATACGATAAATACCTGAATTTGGGATTGTGTCCGTGTCCAAACGTAAAGATTTTAGGGACAAATTGGGTTCCAGCTTTGCTTGTCCAAAAATGTAGCAATAATTAATAAAATTTGTTGGACCACTGATTTCCATTAAAATCAACCTTGTACATTTTTTTGTAATGTTGCTGACAGATAAACAAAAACTCTCATAAAAATGGAAACACAACCTCCTGGCTGTAAGAAAAACAACCATACATCGACTCGCCTCCGACAGCAACAAAGCGAGATAAACTATTAACACACTGGCGGTCAATGTCCTTTACCTCGTGAGACATTTCTGTGTTGATAGATGAGAATAGCATAACAATGGCATTACTCACAATAACAGCGTAATTATAATAAATGAGCGTTCATTAGAGGGGCTTCAACCTACGGTACACGGCGTCTTGCAATGCCAGGCGACACCTTTGGTGGGTGGAAATAAGAAACTTCTGAACTGTGTGTAAAATCAAATACTTGATCATGTACAAGTATCTGAACATTAAAAAGGGTTTCATGTTTAACCAGAGGGCAAAAAGCCTCTTTGAGAGACAGTTAGAGCCCAGTTTCTTACTCCTGGTAGAGGAAATACACAAACCACAAGTTAAAAAAATACAATACTTTCTAACATCTTACATTTCGGTATTACTTTCTGCCTCAAAGTAGTGGTGAGCATTGAGTTACATGACATTCCACTGGAAACAGATGCGGTCTACCCAGAATCCAATAAATAAATCTAATTTAAAAAAAAGTGAACTGTCTGTTTAAGCTTTCCAAGAACATCTATCTTTAAAAGCTTTAAAGTTCGAACGTGCGAAACTGTGAGCGAAGTCAAAAGACAAATATGGGCTGCATTTGCTCCTTGTCACAGAAAGTTGAGTAGTCAGGATTAGCTTGCAGAAAACACGAGCTGCAGGTGTAAAATATTACACGGTGTTAAAAATATCATCTTACTCAGCCACAACAGGCTGAGAGACACAGCAGCGTTCATTCAGTTGGAACAGACTGTAAGTTGCACCAGCTTTTTTTCTTCTTTTTCTGCTTATGGCAATCTCTGTGGAAGCTATTCATGGAAGCTGTAATGGATATTTCCCTCTTTTGGTTGCTACATCGCTCTTCCTTGTCTGCTTCTCTGTATCCTGGAGCATCTGAATCACAGATGGCGGAAAAAAAACAACAACAATACAAAACTAAATTTTTATCTCCATCGCTTTAGCTGTCTATGGACGTCACGGTCTCTGTCCGCGGCCGCAAACCCCCACCCCCCCTCCGGTCAAACAACGCTAGGGCATCTGTTTTTGAGTCCGTCTGCATTTAATTCACAGCTTACTGCTCTAATAGCTGCGCCCCCCTGCTCTCCGCTGAACCCAGGGGCCATTGTACCACCTGAGTCGGACCATAATAGCCTCTGCAGCGATACATCTGCTCGCCTGCCTGCTCCAGACGAAGCCGGATGGACAGCCAGGAGTGTCTTAGCCGTGGCGAGGTGTTCATTTCCTCGACACGGAGCATGTCGGCCCATCTCTGCCAGCGTAAACAGGCTTGTGCTTGGCAGTTAGCAATAGTAGCGCTCACAGAAACCTGAGAATACACGCATCACGATGCAGGGCACCTTTCTTTCCGAGGGCTTTTCAGCCCAGAGCGCATGGTTTTAATACATGCAGATGCTGTGATGTTTGCGGCCGCGTGAAAGCACTAAAAGCAGAATTTAAAAGAACTTTAAAAAATAGAAGGAAAGGCAATGAATTTCAGAGGGCGGAGTAAAGAACAGGGGAAAACATATGTCACTTTCCAATTATGCGGCATGGATTCCAAGAGGCAGGAGGCAGCTTTAGAGAAACGCTCTTTTAGTATCAATGTGCAAAAAAGGGGGGAGCCAAATTAGCATGTCGTTTACCATCTGAGCTGAGTGTCTGCAGATGAGACAGACGGGAATTGGTTTCCAAAGGTAATACAATTAATTGTGGGAGGACCTAAATGACAAGGGATCCATATTTTAAGACAAACCATCTGATAGTTGTAGGCATTTTGATTCAAAAGCAATGCTGCGTTACAACCGATGGCCACGTCTGTCCAATAACGGGAGCCATTGGAGATTACGGTCCAAATATGGGCTGCGAAGAGACGGCCAGGTCTCGTGTTCTCAAAAACGGACCGATACTGGCACTGATTTTGGGACAAATTGCTCCTCACTTCTTCCTTCGTTTTGCGTCGTCCAATAAAGCAGTAGTATCTTTTTCTCCATCAGATATTCCAACGCTATGCCAGGGAAGTGCTGATTCCTCTGAATTGTGTAGTTTTTTTGTCTAGCATGAAAGCAAGCCACTCATGTCCAATCAGCTCTCTCTGGTGCCTGATTACAAGGCGATATAAGCGCTGAAATAAACACCAATGAAACATAGTATCACCGAACCCGGATAAGAGCATGTGACGGCCACTGCGGCCAATTGAGCAACTGTTGCTCCTGAGAGGGTTTACCAACCGCAGATTTCCTAGTAAACTGTGAAGTGAAGGTTCTGCGCTATACACATGACTGGCAACGCTCCATTAGCTTTTACTGAAATGCCACATACTGTGACTAAGAGTCTGGAGGCATGAGCAGCTCCACAAGGCTTTATTGGAGACGCAGCAGCGCTTTGGGCTAAATTCCAGTGTCAACACACTCACATGGACCATTCTAAAGCAATCATGAGTGCAGGCGGGTGGCTTGAGGTAAGACGCGTATCCACCTGATGATGGCGGTCCCAACCCGACAAGTGAGGGGATTGCCAAAATCCTCTGGAGACAAAGAGGATTGCTGTGATTTTTCCCCCATTTTAGACCAAAGTGGTGAACCCCAAGCAGGGGCGTTCCTTGGTGGGCCCTTGAAAAGAGGCACCTTGGTCAGCCCCCAATTAATTGCCCAGTGCTTGCTTGCTCTTGGTGGGATATGTTGGGTCCATGTAACAGAAGTGCCCCTGTTGTTTATGTTATAGCACTATGTATGTATGTTTGTATGTGCATCCATGTAAAGCACTTTTTAACCATGTTTTGATAAGTGCTCCGCAAATAAATGTTTTTATTATATCAATATACTGCTGGTCACTGTGCGTCCTTTATGCAGCAGAGGATAGAATGAGCAGTTGTAATGAATTTTTAACACGTCGTCATGCATGGACTCTGCAGAGGTCCGCGCGGACTCAAAGCGGACGCCTGCAAGCCCCAAAGCTCGGATCTTGCGACCGCACAGACTCCGCTCTGCACACTGGTGTCACACAAAACACTGCTTGTCATGTATTTTTCACATCCACCTGCATTAAATGTGACGCACGTTATTGCTGAAACGGGCGGGTTAGGGTAACAGGTGGCAAGTCAACGGGTCCGGGTGGGTACAGATTTCATTTTTACATAATCATGGGTGACCGGGCGGGTCTGGTGCTGTACCGGTTGCGGATCTCCAAAAGTGGACCCGTGCACAACTCCCGTATGCGACTCTGGACGCCATGACAGAAAAATGTAAACACTGCACAAGGATTGTGGGAACTGCAGATTTTCACGGAAAAAATTTACAGGAAACTACTGCGCAGCAGCGCGCTTGACATTACGCACGGAGTCCGCTCGGCTCACAGTACGCACAAGTCTGTCAGCACCACTGAAGACCCCCCCCCCACAACTCCAGCCCAGGGGCCCTGGAGCAATCTGTGGAGTCTCCTGCCCTGTTGCAATGCCTCCCACCCAAAGTAAAGCATTGATTTCTTCCAGTCTTTATTAGTCTTAATGAGGATGTTAGCTTTTACTGTGACAATGAATGAAAACACTGAACAAAACCAAACATGACCGTGGTTACTGGCAGCACAATGACTGTACGCTTGCCAGTTTCTTCCAGACTCCCTAAAAACAGAATAACTCCGTTTTTTGAAAATTCATTCAGTGTTAACTTAAAAAGAGTCTCTCTGCCTGTCTGTCTGGTTTCAGCTTTGAACGCTGGTGCAACTGCAGCAGTCTGAAGTGTTGATCGGTAGCGAGCGGCACTCAGAATAGCACATGGAGAACAAGCTGAGGACTTTCACAACAACTTACATAAAGGTTGAGGCGTATTTATATGTGACCTTTCAAGAACTTAACTGAGGGCTTTTTTTCACTATTTATTTTCCCAAATTGCATACAGTATAATAAGCTTTTCCGTCGATTTTGGTAACGCATTTTTGGTGGCGATCAAGGTTAAAAAGGACATACCCAACAGCCTGATTCTATGCTCTTTATGTGCGTACATTTTCCAGCAGCTTGTGCTTGAGGGGACACAGTCCAGTGCACGGACAGAGGGGCTGTACTTTATGGGATTTGAGCGTGGGACGATTTTTAAGATACCCCCACTATGGGCTTTCATTCTCTCTCCTTCCTCATGTCTGTCCCAGTGGAAACAGATATGAATGGTGATAAGCAGCCAGATGGGAGCAGAGCTATGAATCTAGACTAGAAGCAGTAAAAATTTACTGGCCCATTGTTAAATCTAGGAGGGAAGTATTGATTGGTGCCATGCTGTGTGTTAAGTGAAGCATTGACACTGTCACACTAATAGAAGCTGAGGCAGGTCCATTCGTTCCCCTTAATTCTGACCTCTTTGGGCGACTTATAATTCATTTAAACAAAGGTTGTATGTTAGAGCAGACCTTCAACTAATTACCTGGGTTCTGCACAAATGCCAGTGAGATCCAGTGAACTCGATGAACACAAGTGCTTCCGTGCTATATTGATGCAATAATTCAAATCCGATTGTTTACCCTTGGATTGAACCATTTGTAACATTAAAATCAGCAAAATAATAATGATGCATATTTTACGATGGGGTACATCTCTGCATTATTGCAGCACAATGCGGACTCAATTGCATTCATTAGATATTTAATGCCCGTTGTGAGATGGTGCAAGGAGAATAGACAAGGGCATTCTTGAGGGAGAAAAAATATATATTTGTGGTGTGGATGAACAATTTTTTTGTGGGAAAAAAACAATAACAACTGTGTTTCAGCCAGTTGCATCAGTAAAAGACACCATTTGGGGTTCAAAGTCAAAGCCTAAAATTGGACAAGTTGGTGCCTTTCATGGTCTAACAGTTGTCATTTCTGTTTAGATCAAATGTGACATGCGCTGTGCGCTAAAGGAGCGAGGCAAATATATTTGCAGGGTTGGACATAGCCTGGGGCGCTGCCATAAAACCCCATTTGCAAAGTTCAGTCTTAAGGATTCAGCCTGTGCAATGAGAGATATGAATGCAGTCCTCATAAGTTAAAGTGACAGGAAAAATGCTTAACGGGTTCAAGTCGCAGAGTTTGCGTCCTACCCTGGAAATGCAGACACACTGTCCTACACTCTGTCGGAAAATCTCACCAACACCAGACTCGCCAACATATTGGTCCATTTGATGTCAGATTAGTGCAATTCTAGATGTTTTTGATGTTGGTTGCATCTTTCCATTGTTACTCTTGTGTGCACTCTTAACCCATCAGTCATTGACACGGCTTTAGGGGTTCCATGTTTTTATTGATATGGACGTCTCTGAGGGGCCCCCCTTACAGCTCGGGGGCTCGGGCAACTGCCTGGGTTGCTGTCCTTGTTGCAGCGCCTGTGATCATATTTTTTTATGAGAGCATCTTGACCAGCGGAAGCCCTAATCCAATGAGTGAGAGCACTGAGACATTGGCCCCAAAGCCATTCTGTCAACTCAATCTTTGGCCTCCACACTAAAGGACTGGGACTTTGCTTTTTTTAAACATGAACAGAAGACGGCATGCACATCACCTTGTTCATCGATTGGTCGTAGTTGGTTGCAGTGCCGCCCAACTGGGTGAAATGGTAGTTTGAAATACATGCGTTGGCGCTGCCCCTTGAGTTTTAAGGTCTATTGCAAGACTTTACAGGCCTTTCTCAAAGAAGTTGCTACGCCCTCCCCCTACCCACATCCACTCCGTTTGCACACTCTCCTGGAGGGTTTGTCACATTAAGGGCGTGGTGCGCAGTGTTCAGCCCTTTGAAAGCGAGTCTGCACCGGTGCCAACTTACAAGCCTTGTGCGACGCCTTATTCTGTGCGTGATGGACAACGCTACCATTTAAAAGCTCCAATGTGAGCTATATATGTATGTTTATATATATATATATACACACACACACACAAACATATGTATATATATATATAGGTAACAATTAATATAATCATATTGAAGCCAGCATTTAATTACAAATAGGTTAGTCGTTACAAAATGCACTGAACAACCAGACACGTCTTTCTTCATCTGCTGCACCAACACTCAGAGGCGTATGTGTTTTTATTTTCAAATTTTGGAGGACCACGAAAAGATTTGACATCTGCTAAAAGTTCATAATATGTATCCATGGTTACTCACAGTTCCTGTTTCCGTCTGAGAGAGGGATCTACGTCCCAAAGCTGTTAGCTGAATTCTTACCCGACCCCAACCCCGTTAATCCACGAAGGGTGCTTCACAACAGAGTGGCACTCGGCAGCGGAATTGGATTGGCCAAGGGTCGTTTTAAGAAAGGGCCTTCATCTTTCTAGGTGCGGGTCTGGATTTCTATGCATATCCTGTATAAACGTCAAATTTTGTCTGCTTGTGTTTCTGTCGTACCTGTTCCCAGGTCAGTGTGCTCCTGCGACATGTGCTGGCTCTGATGGACCCACTCGCCATTGCACTTGAAGAAGATCTGCAGGGCGGGCCGCGCTTGACACCGGAGCTTGATGGGGTTACTCTTGATGATGTAGGCGTCGACGGGCTCCTCCAGGAAGTGGGGCAGGGTCCCCGACTGGCCATGCTGCAGGTTTTCCCCTCGGTTGCCTGTAGGGG
>CAESWR010000985.1:238213-251038 GCA_903171835.1 Mullus surmuletus
CCCCCCCCCCTTTTCAAGGTTCATTTATTTCGAGCCCATTCTGTGTGAACCGCTTCCCACAAGTAACACACACACACACAGGAGCTGCTTGGTATAACAAAACTCTTATCTGATGGACAGGGGAGCGGCGGGGGGTTCGGGAGGCATGTTTAAGGGGTATCTGGATGGTGGGAAACACAGGAGGGGCGAGCCATTCTCACACGCTTCCCCACCAAAACTTATCCCGCTCGTTGGTGGGGAGGGGGCGCAGGCAGGGTTGGGCGCAGTTGGAGGCTCCTTTTCAAGAACCGGTGGAACAAAGATGTCACCAGTGACTGTCAAAACACGAGGCGGGGCGGCTGGCTAGCAGAGAGAGATACTTTTCTGAAGCTCTAAACCCAAAAATGGTCAGTGTAGTAGTATTATTATTACTATTTGAAATAACCTGGATAAAATGTTGGTATAAGTTGGTTGATATAATCGTAATAAAGTACAATAAAACAGTGCTTCTCAACGGGTCTGGCTTCGAGAGCCACCATCGCCCTGCTATGACAAGCCATGACCCAAATTGAGGTCAGTTGACTGCTTAATTTCATTTAATGAAAAGATGCCATTTTTGAAACCTGAGCTAATACACAATACCACAGTATGCCATTTTGTCTGAGAGAAGCACGTTTCCAAATGGCGCTTAAGTTTTGACGGCTTCATGCTTTCCTGTGGCAGCACCTAGCTGCACAAAACGCACTGCGGTTTTGTCCTTTTCTGTCCTCAATTTAGGAAAAACCACACTTGATGTAACTGGTGTCGTACCTGCGCTTCGCCATAACTTGGCTACACACTTTACTCGGTCTATGTTTACGCTGTGAAATAAAAACAACCGGAACGTCTATGGAACGTTCAGAGGTCTTCTTCTAAAGCTGTAAATTGCTGGATGTCGAGCATTAGAGCGCATCATCGCTTGCTGTTTGGGAGTGTAAACGGACGGTGAAAGAGCAAAGTACAGGATTTGTTTCTTGACATTATTTATTGGCCAGGCAAAGGTCTGTGATCCACTGAAAACGACCCACTTTTGGGTCGCGACCCACGGGTTGAGAAAGCCTTCAATTATGGGGAAAATGTACCAAAAAATAAACTAACCTTGTATAAACCAAGTCCAGCAGTCCGAAACACACAGATAAGTAAGGGTTACACAATAAAAATACATTTCACACACTGCTGGTCTGGTCTAATCAAGCGCTAGGCAACTTTGACAAGGAAAAAACTCCCTTTCATGGAAGAAACCTTGGAGCAGAACCAACATCTAAATGGCTATTGTTGATAGTCATTGTCAGAGTGGCTTACATTCAGGTTTATGCATAAAAACACCTGACTGGGGGATATATTCAAATCAAAAATAAAACATTCAGGTGGAGGTAATGCAAAAGTATGACACGCGCGTGTACGGCTCGTGCGAATGTGTGTCAACCTACAAACACCCAGGTGGTATATGTGTCTTCATCAATGTTGTGACAGCTTGGCAACCTGGTTTTGGCAGGCGGGAGATAATGCTTCCCTCAGCTCTCCCCATAATCAAAGAGTAAACACGCTGAAGCAAAAGTGGGTTACCTGGATGTCAAACTGACAAATTCCTCCATATCTGTCCCATCATGCACCTCTGTGTTCCCCGTTGCTCATATGCACTTAGATTTTGGGGGTAACAAACTCATCTGAATAAGTGTTGAGCACATATACTTGCTAAAATGAGGAGTACTGATTCAAAATAGGGCAGATTAGCCTTAGAGTACTGTTTACAAGTAGATACTGCTGGGGAATTCCCAGTCAATCCCAGTGACTTTTTATAGCCTACGTAACACGGCCTTGATGACAGACCCCATTTTAAATAGAACGTTTCTTAAATTGAACAGCGATGTCAAGTGCAAATATTTGTTCCTCTGCACTTCGCAAAGAGCCGAGCTGGCTCTTTTGTTCTTTCTGTCATTGGCGCGACGCTGACGCTTCTCCGCAAATATCAAATGTCAGCGAAGGAATTGTCACGCAACCGATGGATCCTAATTAAGAGAACAAATACGCTTTCTGTCGCTGGCCTCTGAGATGACACATCCACTTTTTTTAGGGGGTGTGGGGGGAATTAAATTAAAAAAGACACATGACATTGCTACTCTTGACATTTATGAATAAGAGTTGCTTTCAACTTGAGTTCATACGTGATTGGAAAACTTTCCAATTCGCTTGATTAAAGGCGTAGAACAGACACTTTTCTTTCCGTCATCCCTCGAACAGTCAATTTTGAGTAAAGGCAGATGCAGACCGGAATCCCTTTATTAACATATTACATGCGACGCCGTTATTACCTCATCTATCAGCGCTCATTCCTCTTGCTCTGGTGTCTCCTCGAAAGCAAGCCTCGGCTGACTGACAGCGATAGCAGACAAAAGAAGATAATTGCTTACTTATTCTTTTCCATATAGCCTTTGATCCATTTTGTCTTTTCTGACAGAGAAGAGACAGCGACATAATTAAAGACATTGTGCGGCGTATACAATCTCGTCTGCAATCAAACTGGCAACCTGACAGCTCACTCTAATGAAAGTGAACTTTGTAAAGGGGCTTAATAAATAAGTAAAACCCCCTTGAAAACAATCCTCTCGCTCTTTTCCTCACATTTTCCTCACAGAGAGCTTTGGCAAAGAACACCAGCAAGAGTGGAGCTCTATTATTGGATGCACTCAGGAATAGATTAGCGCTGTATGGCTGCAGGTGAGAAAAGGTGTCAGGCCCCCAAAGTTTATCGTAAGAATGTTGTTTTCGTCATTAATACATTTTGTCAGGTTTTTTTCAACTCAATTAGAAGTTAATATCCTGTAAATGAGGAGAAGCGCAGCCACCGGCAAATATATTAACATCATTAATCATCTGTCAATTTTCACCGGGTTGATTAAGGAGGAACGTTATTGAAGCTGTTTTTCTTCTTAAGTGTGTGTCATACAACGCGGCTTGACGGAGAGGGCGGCGATAAGGCCATCGACGACGACCAACTTCTGCTTGTGATGGTGGGTCGCGTTTTGATGACACGATCATTAGTGAGGACATGGACATTGACAGTGAACAATGGCTCAGTGTTATTGATGTATGTTTTGCAACTATTCAGGCAGCGTGAAGCAAATCCAGAGATAAACTTAAAGATGCACTATGCGATTTGAATACCTTACTTGGACCACACACTGCTAGAGCCTCTCCCATGTTTGTTCCAACCAAGGAAAAAAAATTCCATTACCAATTTATAAACAGAGACAGAAGCAGAGAGGCAGCTGTGGTTCGGTACGGAGAGCCCTGTTAGATGCTAGAGCTAAAGCTAATGCGACAATTAAGGCAAGTGTTGTATCGGATGTAGTCCCATTTAAAACTACAATAATGAATATTTAGGGCATGGCTCACATCAATTATATTAACGAATTGCTCGGCGCGGAGGATGTACACACTCAAACGAGTACAAAAGAAATTATTTCGTTTATTTCGTTTTTATTGTAAAAAATAGATTTTGCAGTCAGTTATTGTCATACATGTATCCCCCCCCCCCCCTTCCACATTATCGGCTTCAGTCTCCCTTGTCCCTCAAAAATTGAATATTTTTCTACGCATTGTTTGTGTTTTTGTTACAATGTTGACATGGCCGTTTCTAGGTCTTCTGCAATAGCGTGCCTCAAAGGATCGTATTTTCACAAGAGCATCTCGACCGGTGGAAGCTCTAATCCAATGAGCGAGCGCAGTTTGCAGCCACCGGACCCGAAGCCAGTCTGTCAAATCATTATTCAAAGTCAATTGTGCGTTTTAAGAATATATCGTTGTCCCTGATTGCGGTGCACTCCTTTCCACCGACTGACTTCCAGCTTTACTGTAGAGATTAAGAGCTAACCGGGGTTTCAAGTTCAGCTTTAAGGCTTCCTGAAAGCCTTGAACATTTTCAAAGGCTTATCTATCATTTGAAAGCACTATACAGGAAGGTGTTACCTTCTGCCAATAACAGTCTCATTCACCTAGATCAGTTCCACTTTCCTTTTCCCTCCAGTTAAGTAGATGGAGCGGGGAAGATGGCCCGCAAAATGCCCACTAATGATTTACTGGCATTATTATTCCTGAATATGCCGTAAAATTATGAAAATAAAAGACAAAAGTGTGTCTGCAGTGAGTTTGGTTGACGGGCTACAGAGAGTGGAGGTGGGGTAAGAGCCCATCACGGGAGCAGCCAGTGGTCTCTCGACATTTAAAATTCATGACAATCAAACACCTGTACAGTGCTTTTCCATGTCTCAGAGCTCCCTTGCATATATCAAAGAGGAAGGATCTCTAATGGCCCCTGAAAAATGCAAGAAAGGGAGTAACTTTATCCTGCGTCTCTTCTCTCACCACCACTATTCTCTCACCTCTTCTGTGATTTCCTTTAGCGAGCGAGGGGCCAGCGGTTCAAAGCACAGCGTCGGAGTCCAATCTGCCCCGCATTTCATGTCCCAGCGGAGGTCTTCAAACGTTACTTTTAACTGCCCCAGTAATGCAATCTGACTGGATGGTGAGTTTGTGTTCCGGGCCAAAAAGCTCCGCATTGAATGGCATGTGATCAAGATAACATGAATAATACACAAGAGAACAAAGTTGAGGTAAAGGTTGCGTTTAAATCACCTGGAATACAATCCTTTAGCCTTGACACAGCATCCACCTTTTTTTTTTTTAATAAGACAAGAAATATTTAGCCGCAAAAAAAGCAGGCTTATCCACTGACAGGAGGAGAAATAAGGTTCCTGCCAAGCAAATCAGATGAAACTCCCCGGCATCGCTGGGCAATACATTACTAATGAACAATTTCCCATTTTACTCCTTCATAAGTCAAGAGTCCCTGTGTACGCTGCCAAGGACTCCAAATGAATCTTTAAAGGAACAAAAAAAAGGAGCAAAACAACACGAATTGAGATCTTTTACGGCTGAATACCCTCATTTGTCGAGCTTAGATGGACACGGCACAAGTATGTCAACACAATTTCTCTGCTGTTTTCACACAAACGACGCCTCACTTCAAATAAGCCGGCAAATGAGCGAGTGTGTCGGGGCGTGCTCGGCACCTTGTGGCACATCCTCCTGCACACCGCGTCCCAGATTCCACCTTACGTAACCTGATTATTTGTGCACACCATGCAAATACTCATGACAAACAAAAAGAATGAGGCGCATTCTTCGCTCGGCGTCTCAGCAATTGTGGACCGCTCCGCTGAGTGTGGCCTTATGCATTGTGAGCCTTTTTTTGCCGCTTCAGCACAACAATGTGGGAAATTCTTGGGAAAAAAGAGTGCTGAGTAAAGCTAGCTGAGATCCTACAGCAGCCATAAGGAGGGGGCCGAGCCGTCAGCTGTCCATATGGATATGAGGTTGAGGAACGTCTCCCTCAGAACGTCAGACAGAAAGCCATCTCTCTCCTCATTAGGAATCCTATTGGACTTTTAATTAACAGGTTAGGACCACCATAAACCCGCCGCTGCAGCCTTCAGAGGCAATAACGCCTCAATTAGAGGACCTTGACAGCTTGTAGCCTGAACCTCTCAGTCAAAATCACCACCTCTCACTCTCTCCATCACACATGCATACATAAACACCTCATCCGTGTGTCTGCTGCGTTGCCTTTGGGCAAGGCAAGAGGCGAATCCATCACTCGGACAGATATTCCGCTCGGTGGACTCACGGCGGGAAAAAAACGGAGGTTGATGTTGTACCCGACAACTCCCACATGTGTTTAGTTTTTCATATGAATGCGAGGCGAGGCTTCTGTTGGCAAGGTGTCAGCCTGCTTTTCCTCTGAATAAATTAATGCCGGAGCAACACTCGGATAATGCCATGTAAGCTCGCAAATCCGATCTGATCACAGATAATGCCTAATTCAGGGTTTGTGAATGCAATTAATTTGTAATGGAGCTAGTTTTGCGGTTTTACATTGTGTGAAACTTGTGTTATCGGGGATACTTTCTTTGCTAATCAAGCTGATGCGAAAAGCCTAAAAGCAAATCTGATCAAATTTGGCAGTATCTATCTACAGCCGCCCCCGCCCTGCTATCATCACAACAACAACAACAACAACAACAGGTCAAATTAACATTGTTTTGATTTTCCTAAACATTCTAATGGGAGCCCAGAGTTCAATATTCGCATACAAAATGAGAGCCAAGGCGCAAAAGGACAAGGTGAGGCTGCCACTTAATCTTAAAAACATGAGGGGAGAGGTCCATAGTGTGTCGACCTGTGTGGGTTCTGTTTATGCAGCTGGCCGTATGTGTGTGTGTGTGTGTGTGTGTGTGTGTGTGTGTGCGTGCGTGTGTGTGTGTGTGGCTGCATGCGTGCACGTGCATAATTTGCAAGCAAATAAGAGAGAAGAGGAGTGACCTGGCTGGTTTAGTAAAAAAAAGTGAGACCAAAGTTTTTTCCTCGTGCATGTGTGTGTATGTGTGTGTGTGCGAGTCTTCTACAAAGTGTGTAAGTGGGTAAAAGTGTTCCTGCTTGTCTAACCACAGCTCCCCTTTAATGAATGTATTCACCAAATACCAGGGATTACAGCTAATCCCGAACATCGACTGATCCCACAATGCAACATGAGCCGGATAAACGTCTGAAAAACATATGATAATTTAAATTAGGCCTGATTCGCAGACAAGTTAGTTTTTAATGAAAGATTATTTTGTGACATTTGCACGCTCCCCAATGACAGGACTGTATGAAAGATGAGAAACGGAATGACATGTAGCCTGTGGATCAATATCAATTTCCCCCTGCTATACATTAACATCAACCCACAGCTTAATCCTCATGGTTTATTAGACTCTACAGCACCTATTCAAACACAAATTATTCACACTGCTCCTGTTTCATATGACAGAAATTAGAATATTAATTAGATAAAAGTCTCTTAAGCTGAATCGATGCGCATTGAGCCGCTGAGATCTCTGTGGATATCTGAGTCAAAATCCATTGGATACAAAGGATCCAATTGCATGAGCTTTGTGACTTCTCCAGCTCCTGTATAAATCAATAGAGCGGCCCCTCTAGTGGATTTAGCTGCTTGTTAGCGGGCCTGAAACAGCTGTCTAACCCTGTGTCTTGTGATGTTCTACGGCGTTCCATTCTGCCCAGTGTTTCAACCCTCTCTAAGGTTCATCGTCGGTTTATCGGTGTAGTGTGCTCAGGTGAGTGAACACAGCCCCACATCCACTTAGGCTTTTCAATCTCACGGTGACACGGTCAAATCAGGAGAGTGCACAAGATTAAATCGATGCCTGGCCAGTTGACTGCTTGACGCAGCATTCTCTTCCACACCATTTCCTTGGCCGCGCCATCTATCACTCACAGCTCGGGCTGGCCTTTATTCTTTTCTACTTTCTGCAGAGAGTGTGACACAATCGCCGTTGCCGACTTCATTATATTTGTATATTAGGTGATTGCGAGGTGAGGATAGCGGAGGTGACATAGAGGCGTAGTCAGGGCTGGGACACAAAAAAATAAGAGAAATGAAAAAAAAAAATCTAATTTAGAGTGTGCCCCAGAGGTCAGCCCGGTGCACCAGGTCCAAACATCTATCAGATAAATCGGCTTTAGGGCGCTGACAATCCACTTACCAACCCCACCTTCTGACTGCTTCCCTGCCAGTTAAGTGACTAAATTGTGCTGAAATTGAAAGGACACAGTGGATTTGTTGAAATCCTTGAAGTTTAAGGCTTTGTGAATATGAAATGCCCTGGCTGGGAAAAAAAAATTGCCTGGCTTTCTACAATGTATCAGCAGGTTTTGTTGATGCCCCCTACCCCAAAAAACCTGAAAAAGAAGCAAGAGCTACTTCTATAAAAAGATGCTCAAAAATGTGAAGTGAATAATGTTCATCGTCACGTACTGATCAAAGTTTTCTTCGCTCTAGAGTGAATGGAATGATTCAACGAGTGAATGACATGCTGATGTTCGCCGACACCTGTGGTTGCAGAACGAATCACAGAAAAGTTCACGGGAAAACCACCTACATCTCAATCGATTCGACTTTATTGTCTCCGTTACCAAGTTCAAGAGAAGAAGGTGTTTAGTTTGTTTTTTTGGGCTTTTATGGCTTTCCAATCCCCACTTGCTCCGTCTTAATATCAGACTGTCAGTCATCGGCAAAGCACTTTGAACCGCACTAACCTGCATGGTAGCAGTAGGTTTTGATCGACTGATTTAAAAATGTCTTTATAAGCCAACAGCTGCGCAGTGGGAACACACACACTTGGAAGGCACGTTCACATCGTATGTTAGGGAGGTTGGGGCGCAAAACCCTGTCGCTCATCGAGAGTCTGATGTGCATTGGCTACACTCGAGAAAAATTAGCATCTCCGTCAATGTATAGCCGCTAATGTTAGCATCTGTGCGCGTTAATGTCAATGCTGTCAGTTAATTGAAGGCTCAAAACTTGGAAACGGGCGAAGTGAGAAAACTGTCATATGTGGTTATCATAGAGAGAGGACTGGGGAGGAACAGCTGTCATCATGTGACACAACTGGACGCGACTGTGAAAACACGTGGGGACGGATGGGCGGATATAAATATACTTACAGCGAAGCTTCAATATTACACTTGGAAAGCATTCAGAGTTTACATTGATGTGAAGAATACATATTTGAGGTGACCTTGAACCGTCATTACAAAGAGACTGTTCATGTGTGTGTGTCAGGCACAATGAAATCCCATCTGGACACTGGAGATATATCATATTCACAAGCATATGAGGTCACCCCCATGCTCTGTTACCAACGAAATCACTTCATCTGTGATCCTTGAGCCTTATGAATCCACCCTTGATTGGAACAATGAAAACTGAAAGAACTGGAACAGAACCATCAAATATTTGAGACACTTTCTTTCATTCCCGCACTGATGTGGTTGTAGGTGGTGGTTGACAGACAGGTTTCCCCTCAGTTCTGCCAATTAAAACCACAGCAAATCTCTTTTTACTTTGTATTTAAGTTGGGAGACACTATTCGTGATAGGCTGATAAGTGTGAAATCCAATTGCGAAGGGTGCCGGGAAGAGAGAAGCGCGGACCCTCTTCAACACTGTTGTTTTTAGTCCCGCTAACAAATAGCAACATCTGGTAATGACACCAGCACGCAGATAAGCCTGTCATTAACGGGGGGCCGTTTCCAGCGGAGCGAACCAAGCGAGAAAAGTGTCACATGTCGGCGTTTCCACTCTCTCCTCAAACACAGCAATTAGGAGCATTGAGCGGAGTGTCTTTTAAGGGACCTCATTGACCTTTCCCGGCTGGTGCTGGTCTGCCTGCTCGCACGGATCCGGAAGATCTTCATTAGTGCAACCTGTCGTGTGGGTGTGTGTGTGCTTAACACGTGACACACAGCTTTACTGTCCTTTACTGCATACAGTACAGTGCGATCTCTAACAAGGTGTTCATGGCATCTCTATACACACACACATACATACAGTATATGGCTGGTTTTATTCCTGCACACCTATAAACCGACTCTACATTTCTTTCCTCCAGCTGCAGCCCACGCCGATCGTCACCTGCACTGCACCGACTTTGCACCAACATTTCACTTTCCGACACACTCGGCTCATTATGGGAATGTTGACCATAACAATATGCTCGCATATCATTGAGATGCACCGATTTTCAGTTCCAGTCTGATGCACTTTTGTCAAGGAGGCGATCATTTGCGATGAGTGATTATGCAGGTGGATTTTGCGTGGGAGGCTGCGCCGGAATCTTCCGGCTCTTACAATAAACAAACAATGCGTCGTAGGAAAATCAGCATCAATCTTTGGAAAGAAATCAACTCCCCCCTTAATGCTCATTTAATTACCGCGCTACCTCACATAAAAGGCAGAAGTCTCATATAATGGCCCGAGGCGTGGTCCATATTAACAATTGATGGCAAGTTCCACGGCGAGGCGAAGTGAGGTGAGACGAAGGTAGGGAAAGAACGTGGAGAGTGTGAGAGGGGAGGAGAGAGAAGCACACTGGGCACCTTTGTGCTCCGCTCGCATTCGGCTTTCTGCACCACTGAGCGCCAGCGTTCCCCCCATTTCTTCTGCTAAAAATGTTTCTTGGTTTCTAACTTGGATAAGGGCCACACGAAATAAGTAAGAAAGTATATATATGTGAGAGCAGGCTCATCAAAATGAAGGAAATCAGGACGTTTCTCTGACAAATGACTGAGATAGAAGACTCCCAGTGCACTAATTGAGGAAATATGCAAACTTGTCACTTGCCTTACAGCGGCTGTCATTTAGGAGAAAAAAGTGAAACTGTCATCATTGTATATGTCATAATAATATGGTCCGCAAATGAGTGTCGCTGCCTGCTGACAATTAAATGCATGAGATACCGGTGTGGTTTGTACGATGATTGATCTGGCAAAACAGAATTAGTGTTGCAAATGTATGACGATTTTCAATTTTCTATTTTATTCATAGAGCGGCACTTTATGACAGTCAATTATCAGCACGTTAACAAAGAGCAGGACTAGACCAGCTCTGCAATTGTTGTATATTAGCAATATATTCCTCCAAGATTACACACTTGGCGACTGGCGCAGGAAAAAACTCGATTTAACACGAGAACAAAAAACTGGAGAAGAAAGAAAGAAAGAAATTTGCTGGTCGTCAACGTCTTAATCAAGATTTATTAAGATGATCGGTTCAATCTGACTTGATAGACATTTAAGTGAGAACACTGAGAGAATTTCCACAAATAATTCCATCCAAAGGGAGCAAATATAGGGTAAATAGCATTGGTCCAAGTACAGACCCTTGCAGTACACCCTGACTAGCATTTGTCTGGGTTGAAGATTCATCACTGACGTTTAAAACTGGTGACGATCCATCGGATTGGATTTGCAAAGCCCCCAGTGCAGTCCCTTCAATGATGATTTGATGTTTCCAGACCCTTTACAGGAGGAAAATATCCTTGATAAGATGACATAACCTTGACATGACCTTAGCCAAAGACGGCTTTTTCGCTACTACTGTACTTTCTGATAGGATTTCCCTCCAAAGAGCCGATAATGTGATGCACTTTTGCAAAGTCATGGTGTCATTTTATCTTTGGGGTTTTTTGAATGGGCAAAAATGCATCGCTTGCCCTCCCCCCATCTACTTCTCAAGACTTTGTTTACTTTTGTTTGTTCAGATCCATTAAATCCTGCAGAATATCTCCTTTAAGTGAGCATGCTGTAGTCATTCTCTGCGCTGCATTCAGGCAGTCAGCAGTCTGTATAAAAGCCAAAGCCCGGGGGAATGCCCCTTACAGATGACATAAAGAGCTGCGGTTCTATCTTTTCTAGCTTTACGGCCAAATTGAAAAGTCGGCTAAAACTCACTCAACTCTGTAACCACTGACTCTGCATTTTAGCGCTTTTTGCAAAGGGACGTAAAAAAATTGCTGTTTTTTTAGCGTTGGAAAAGTAATTTTCAGTGCGTGTGATGCGCCGTCGTGTTTAATTAGCATGGTACATGTATGTATCCTGTAAATATCACTTGCCAAAAAGGCTGTGGGTGAAAATCAGTTACGGGCTGAATCTGGCCGTGTTATAAATATTGTACACGGTCCCTTACCGGCTGATTAAAATGAAAACAGCTGGCCCAAGGCTGATTAAACACAAATTAAGAGGGGCGAAAATGCAACACGTAAGCACAAACCTGGAAAATGTAGATAGACTTCAAATTCTCAACATTCGACGCCTCGCATGTGCCACATCTAATTAAAACACTTGTAAGTACCGCCATCTAATTTGTTGAATAAGCACATTTCTCATTGTCGTCTGCTTTGGATCCGTCTCTTTCTCTCAATAAACAGTTTGCTTGGACATATGTTGGAACAGCGGTTGCATTCAGATTCTGGAGGCGGGCTGGGATCAACAACAAAGGGTGGTCGCAGCTCGCTTCCATTCAAACCCCCAGTGAAAAGGCGTCAACTCAAGTGATTATAAAACTATAGAGCGCCTCACGCAGGGGCGATGCAATTCCTGACGCAGTACAATGGCATAAAATAACTTGAGTTTGTGGTAAAAACAAAAAACAAAAAAACAGTGTCTAATGTGAGTTACGCCTCATAAAACAGCCACAAAGGACTGTAATGTATTTATTTATTTGGAGGGGGTGGGGAGGTGCAGCTAGCATAATAAAACATATTTATCACAAAAATGCACGCCAGTATTTATTATGTACATTTCTATTATATTTTTATTTGAACCCATTAATGGATCTAGCAGGAAACACTGATCTGGGACATTTTTATTGTGGCAAGTAGCAATGATGTAATTAGCGGCACAAAGGAAATGACCCCGCCGTTTGTCTGAGTGGGATTTTTCATTTTTTACCAATGGAGCAAATACAAAGGCACAGAGAGCGAGGAGTGAGAGGATAATTCTAAGTGCGGCGGTCTTCTCCCCCAGGCGATTTCTTTTGGTAATAGTTTACTTGCGGAATGGGCGAAAAACTTTGTGTAAACACGCTTTCTCTCTCACACACACACACACACACACCCACACACACACACAACCACTGAACAAGTGCAACAACAGGGATTTTCGGCCCTCAATCAGAAAAGGCAAATGTGTAAATTTGCTCCCTCGATATTACAATGCATTCCCACCTCTCCCACCTATCTGCAAATTAGAAGTGGAATAATAAAGTGTGACATTAAAAAAAAACAAAAAAACAATACCACGCTGAATATCACAAATAGCTCTCGCTGCGACCCAATGAGTGAACCGCGGAGCGCCGCGGAGGCTGATGGATCTGATATTTTCACCCACACCTGAGTTCCACATA
>CAESWR010000985.1:254631-264819 GCA_903171835.1 Mullus surmuletus
AAAAAAGGGGGAGAAACAGACAAATGAACAGGAAGAGATAAGAGCGGCTCAGAAATAGATGAGAGAAAGGAATTCGCTCTTTGTTCCTTTTCGTTTCTAACACAGGCGGGGCAAAAGAAATATATATTGTAATGCTCCACTTTCCTCCGGTCCCTCCTCTGTGAGAGGTGGATGATATCTTTGGTTTTAATTTTCTCCACCTCTCCTTCTATCACTCATTGATTGAGCTCATGTAATTATTCACCCGCTCTTCCGACTGTAATTACTAGCCTCCAGAACAAAAAAAAAAAAAAAAAAACATACTTTAAGCCCATCAGTTTCTCCTCATCATACTTCCTCCCCTGAGGTCGTGTCACCGGCCTGATGTTCTCCTCCGGGATCCGGGTCGGATGCGGGGGATGGATTTTTTCCCGACAATGATTTGTGGAGTTCGTTCGTAAAGAGCTTTTCATACCGACACATAGTTATTATGTACGCAGCGCTTTAGGTGCGCGCCTCAATTAAGAGAGCGGCTCTGCGCGGGAGAGTGTGTGTTTGGGGAGCGGCGCTTAACCCCGCAGGTCACGTATGTTACACTTATAGCGACAGACGGAAACCACACTTCATTTTGATGAATTGGAGTTGGTGTGACTGTTGGAGGACACCTCGACACACTCGAACTCCCGGCAAGGTCTCTCAAATGGTTCTACAGACATAATGGAAGCTGTGAAAACAGATGTTTAAGAGTTGGATTAAATCAAATATCCCCTCTTTTGAAGTACGTTGAATTGTACCCGCAGTTATTGTAGTCAAGCGCAACGAGTCCAAGACCAAGACAAGAGCAAGACCGCCTGCATTCAATAAAAAATCGCAACACGTTTTAATTTAAATGAATTTGGCAGCAACAAAAATAGCCTCTGCAGGCCTATTTGCATTTAAGCAGCACAATGCCAACACATCAACAAAGCAGTTTTGTTTTGCAATGTTTATTTTCTAGAAAATAGGTCTTTTTCTTGACTTCAGAGTCCATGTTGCTTGGTGCAAAAGCAGCCATTTCCACCCATTTCAAGCATTTTTTCTGCTTATATGGCAAACTCAGATGTGTCTTCAAAAATGACTGACATCAGATGACCACATTGAATTTCACGACAGAGGCTGCAACTTGGGGGAAATAATCAATTTACCAATTTTTGGAAGTTATTGGTTGTTGTGGAGAGCACTTACACACACAAGTTTCAGCAGCAGAGCTCCAGAAGTCCCTTATGTGGCTTTGGGCGTTCACCACCTCAAACCCTAGTTGGCTAAAAATACCACCCTTAGATGTCCACTGGCTCCAAATTATTCACTTTGATGAAACTGGCGACTGTGACAGCTCTGCCAATTACATACATGGAGCATAGGACCGGCGTTATCTCTCTCCCTGACGGACGGGCACCGCTATCCGTTATCCATGTTTGTCGTGACACACCCGATTTTCAACAACAAAATCACCCTCCGCCCCAGTGTCGCCAATAAAATTCGGCCCAACACATAGTGTACAGCGCAACACCAAAGCCCCTGTATCCCGACGCCGTTTCATCTGGACTTTGAAAAATGCAATGAGAGCAGAAACTGCGGGGGCAGGGATTACCAGGCGCGTGGCGTAGCATTAAAGTGCACCACCGTTCTGGATAAATGAAATAAATACATGAGATCTGTCGAGCTCATTAAAAAATGATGTATACGACGACCTTGATTCCATAGACTTTCACTTCATCTCTGGTTTAGTTCAACCACATCAAGGGTTCAAGAAATAAAAGGCTCATTGTCATACTCGATGTTCGTGGACTGATTTTGAGTAATCTGGGGTTTTATTTTTCTGGGAGATTAAGGCAATAAAGTTTTTGAAAAAATGCATGAAAGGGTTAACAGATAAGAACGTCAGCTGGTGATTGGAAGCACTTGGATGTGGAGATGATGTGCATGCAGAGGAAGCTTCTCCCAAGAGGCAGCCAAATCTGACTTCATCGGCAGAGCAGAAGTAGAAAAGCATCGGCAAAAGAAAGCCGCTGCATGTTGAGATTTCAACAATCCGCTGATTAGCCGATTCAACTCGACTGAATACAAAAGCAGACCCCCCCCCTCCTCGGTTACACAGAGCTACAAGTAATCCAATATCATCATCATTTGCCCGATTTTCTATTTTCAGAGTAGCAATCTCGAATAATTTGTAATTTGTTCTTCTCAAACTTTCTCCCATCTGCTAGATTGTTTGTGTATCTTTCAAGTTTTTGTGAGGTTTTTTTTGTGTGTGTGCAAAGTCTCACAAAACCTGGTGGAGGATCAGAGCATGGACCAGTGAAGAAACCATTTCGGGGGGCGAGTGCATGAAACAGAGCGAAAAATTGCGTTGTGGCGGTCGCCGCTCTTGTCTGTGCTCTCCTCTAATTTTGCAGCGCGACTATTTGAGTTAAAAGATACCCGGATTTCTGTAGAATAAAGATAAAGCCGTGTTTGTTTTTTTTTCCCACAGCAAATATCCATGTTGCCATTGCCTGCGCCTCGCTGGCAAGAGGCGGTTCTGGGGCTTATGTCCTGCGGATTACATAATCACAATCTGTTGACACGTCTCCTCTTATTTTCACGATCCATATGTGAGGTGGTTAGCAAAAAAAAAGAAGACAAAAATTGTGACGGCAGCCTGGTGTGCCTACTCAAAAAACACACTGCATGTGTTTGGGAGGAATGCGTCACATATGCGATTTAAAAAGCGGCCCAACAGCCTGATTGCGTCATCCTGGATTATGCCTATTTCCTTGCGTAACTTCACAACCCATATCATCAAACGTGGACCTCCTGGAAAATGAGCAGAGGGAAAAAAGGGAACCCACAAAGAGAATAGCTATGCTGGGATGCGGAGAGGAAAACTATGTAAAACGCCACTCAACCCCGATCAATGCTTTTCCATTGAAGAGTCAACAGTTACCAAATAGAGTGGTATTAGAAAAAAGGTGGGTGATCCAGCCGCTATGTTTCATTTGGCTTCAAAATATACGTATTGGCTGCTTTTCTTTGCAGTGACGTTTTTCAACACATTTGTATAGCCAATTATTTCAGTTTATTTTTCCATCTCTGTGTTGGTTCTGGGGGGGGGGGGGGAATCTCCGGAGGTTGAATGTTGTTTGTAGTGAATAAAATCGAGGCGATGCAGTTGAATTGCCTTTAGAAGTCGAAAGACTGCAGAGTCTTAAGTGTCTCCCAGATGATCAATTATGTTAGATTCCAATCAATATAAGAGCAAGAAAAACACATTTATGAGTCTTTTGAGACAAGTGTTTGCTTACGGTTAAATGTTGAACAAAAATGTGCAACAGTCTATCAATCTAAAAAGAGAAATAATAGTACACATCTCCTGCTTGACACTACATGGAACAGATAGGTTCACTGGAATACAATAGTGCAACCAAATGTGGTTAAAGGTTAGATTGGTTTTCATAGCATTATTGACTTTTGAATAATGCTGTCAATAGCATTGTCAGTTAATATGCTTAGTAGTGTTCGAACAAATAGATTGCTTACAAATCAAGACCCAATAGATTTAAGGTAGTGATTCAAAGCCTTTCCATTAACATTTTTAGCATATACAGACTAATTCATATTGCAAAAGGTTCTGGAAATATGGCCTTCACTCACTGGAGGGAGGCTGCAGAGCAGGCTTCTAAAGTGAGCGTTTATGCAAATGTATTCACAATATCTAATTTCACTACAAAGTGAATTTGTGATGCTCGCTGCACTGTGTGTTTTGATATGGTCTGTTAGGAAGATAAGCTCGGACGATTGCTTGGAAATGTCACAGGAAACGGCCTTGAATGTGATGGTATGTTTTATCTCTCCTGCAGATTGAAAGGTTACAAGAGTGCCACTAATTTCAGGGTTACGACATTGAGTTACAGTGAGGGGGGGGTGGCTTTTAAAAGTGGTGATTAATACGGATAAAAATGTACGCTGGACACAAACCGATTTTGCGCTCTGGCCGGCGAACACATTCGATTATAAGCGATGAAGAACAAGTTATTGTTTCAGGCTGCGGTCAAACATGCGGTCGTATTGATCCAGCGCGGTGGCGATCAAAAGAAACGCATTTCTTATGTGTAATCAAATCAAATTACCAGCTTGAGGCAGTTCATTTACATTTACTGTCGGCATTAATGCTTGTGTCTGGTTTAACTAATGAGGCTGCAGGAAAACACTTAGGAGAGCTACAGCGGCGGAGGAGCTTTGATACCGAGGAGGAAGCCCCACCGTCCACACTGAAGAAATCACTCCACGTTTACTCGATGAAGCATAAACGCATCAAGGCGACGTGCCATAAGTGTTAACACTTTATAAAAGTATATATATTACGTAACCTGTCAAACCTGGTCTTCGTTGTCCTCAAGAGAACAACATGTAACAGCAGACTAAAACGCATAGCATTATGGGTAAACACTAGCAAAACAAACGCACATGTAGCATGTAAACCGAGAGGCTAGCAATGGTATTGGCTAGCGGACATACTGGTGGAATGAGTACGGGGTAAAAGGTTTGACAGAAATATAAGCAGGCAAAAATGTATCACAACTGCTGGCAAGAACTCACAAGAACAATGACATTTTCAAATGAATCAACGTTGTTCAAAAGTTTCAGTTTGTTTGACAAGTCACCAATCCTACCAAGTCAACTGAGCTCTTAGGTGTAAAACCAACCAAAGTCCCCAAAATGACCTGGACTGTCTTTAATTGACTTCAAGAAGGGTTGATTTTTATTTCATTTTAGTCATCTAAATAACAACAATGGCACACACACTTCCACCAATGTTCACCAATGTGCTATTTCTTCAGAAATCAGTTGACATGTTCAGATCAATGTTCTATCTATATATCTATGCATTCTGCATTGGCTCAACCCAGAATCACTTATTCTCCAAAGGTGGAATTCCTATTTTTAACCGATCCACTCCCAACTCCCTGCCATCTAGTGTGCAAATGTGTAAATTGCCCCAAAGGTTTTAGTGTAATCCACCTTCAGGCCAGACAGGAAGACAAGCCTGGGTGGCGATATAACCTCTCTGGCAAAACGACCAATACCAATAATCTAACTATATCATCGCCGTCTCTGCAGCTCCCCATCGGTTTATAAGGGTTTTATAGATGCATTGCACTGATTGTTTAGCTTCTCAAGCAGCAAAGTTATTGTTTTGGTTCACCCTGGCTGCTTTCATAGTGTCACTTCCCAAACTCTAAAAACCTTTTACAATACCTGCTCAACACCAAACAGCAAAACAGACAGTTTGCAGGTAGCTGGTAAACATAGAGATTCAGAGATTTCCCTGAGGAGCTGATAGACCAAAAACAGAGCTCAAGGAAAGTGAATACCGGGCTGACATTCACCAGGTGAAATGAAATATGATTCTACAAAAAACAATGGGTTTTTTTCTCGTGTTTTTTTGTGACTGCTGAAGGCGGTGATACATGCATGTTAGTGTTGTGCTTGGTTGGGAGCTTGAAGAGTGAATCATCTCTGGGACTAAATTTGTGCAGTTTGTTATTACGAGGGCTGTTGCCCTCGCTTACATTTTATTATCGCGTTTTTAACAAAGCGTGATGCTCAATGAGTTTCTTTGTAATGAAATGACGAGAAAGAAAGTGTCTGTGCTTGGTGCAGTAATTGTATCTTTGTACATGTATATACCGGATGCTTCTTTAATTGCACTGCATTTATAGTTGGATCGGCAATATCTGTCCACATGTGTCATTTAAAAGGTGCTAAAACCTGCTTCTGAGTAAATAATTTAACTGATGAGTGAAGAAGAAGAACTAAATTATCTGCATTAAAAAAACACAAACCAATTTAGATTCTTTTCTTTTTGCAATTTGCGATTCTATTAATCTAGAAAAAGCAAAGATCTGATTGTAATGACTTTTTATTGTCCTAATTTGTTGGGTCTATTAATAAAAATGATCAATGTGTGGGAGCATGAAAAGTTTAGAAAGAGAGTATAATGCGAGAAGCAGCTTGCTTTCTGTTCACAAAGTGTGCTGGCAGTCCTTGTCGGCCCTCTCCAGCCCAGTGGCCCCGAGGTCCCCAACCGAAGCCTGACCATGGCCAGATTGTCAGGACCAGCCTATCATGGGAGGCCAACAGGCAAACCTCACAAGTAGCAGAGGTGACATCTGTAAAGTGTCATAATGAGATCTTTTAGTGTGCCAATGAGGTCCCAGAGAAGCTCAGTGAGTGATGCCCACAGCTGGTCATTATCTGCTCCAGTCGCTGCAGAATCATAAACAGCTCTTCAAAAAGGACCCTCGAATCCTCAGTCAGGTAGCCCGCCGCCTTGTCCGCGCTAAGGGCTTGATGAAACCCCCATTTATTCATTGTTAGGACTAAGCTATTTCAAGGTCTATGGTGTGGCTGCTGCTTGAAAGTACATTTGCTTTATTTACAAGGACTTTTATGATGTACTCCATAATGCCGGCGCTGATCCGGGCTGTGACCTGACACGGCTGCACAGACACAGCCTTGAGGACCGTATAAAAGCCACACAGCATGTCTGTATCATTACAAATTGCTGTTCATCTCTGAATGGACCTATGATCATCAGTCATGAGGAGTGACTTTATCTCTCAGTTGCCAAGGAGAGCAACACCAGAGACGCTGGATTGCGCCCTGCTGGGAAAGGGGATGAGAGTGGAGGAAGACACGAACAACATAGAAGAAGAAAAAAAAGGCGGAAAACAAAACTGTGTAGGTGTATGTGTGTGTGGGGGGGGGGGAGGGGGGGAGCAGAGTGATGGCAGAAACGCTATTAAAAGTAATGAATGTCAGTCTGTCATTCCCGCTGTATGATCCAGGTGCCTTTGCCAATTATCCTGACAGGCAAAAGGTCTGGTCCCACTCTCCTCCCCACTGGGGGAAAATCTCGGTTCCAGTGCCAAACGCCGGCCTTGTTATGAGACTCACCCGGGACGACGGCTCCAACTGGAGATCATCGCTTTTTAGATAAAGGTCCACCCCCGTATCGCTACAAGAGCAGAGGTCACCAGAGCTGCTGTACGCTGCGCTGGAAATGTGATGGTCATCTGCTCGCGCGTACCCTGGGTGTTTACCGACTCCGGGAAGGACAAACAGAGGAAGCTGTCTGAATAATGCTCCGAATGAGGCCACGGCTCCGAGAACGCATTTTTCCTCCCCTCCCAGGAAGGTAAGGGATGAACCGAACGATGATTAAAACATAATCCGTCCCCTGTAATTTGGCAAAATGTTTCATCAACACCACATGGAGTGCTAATTGCACACAAAATATTCATAAACGTCTGGCCTCCCAACAATGAAAATGGAGGTAAATTAATACACCTATACATCAAAACACTGATGAATATTCCAAGCCCCGGGCCCTGGAAATAAATAAATGATTAAGGCTTCACAACACTTCACAAAATTAATCTCGAGAGTGCTTTTCACCTAAAACATGCAATAAATTGGACTCCTCTTGAAGCTTGGAAGAGCTGTAGAGCATATGGCAACTCATGCTTAATCACAATACAGACGGATAATCGGAGCACAATGTGCCTGGGTTTGAAAAAAATATCACCTAATATCCGTTTCAAACATCAAATCTCTGGACGCATAAAAAAAAGAGGCTCAGCTAATATCATGGTGTTGATGTTTGCAAATGCAATTTTAAGTCTCCAAAATCACTGCAGCCAGTGTCACGCAATTAAGTCAGGCATAAAACAAAAAAGTTGAGAAAAGTTCAAACTGAACTTCCAAATGCAGTACAATCATTGAAATTGATTAAAAACCACATGGCCCACATAATAGGCCAATTCCAATTAACCAATTATTTTTAAAAAAGCATCAGAAATGCCTGCAGGGTGTCTGCGCCCCCACAATGCACCTCGACGTCACGGTGCACCTTGACACAACACGAGCGCTGTGACAAACAGCTGGCATTTAAAAAAAAAAACCCAGGAGGAGGTGTCGATGGGAGCGCCGCAATTTCTGGAGCGAAGGAATGATTGTGCCATCTGAGGGCTTCAAACCTGAAATATCAACTCAACGCAAAGCTCTCAGCGGTGACCTCAGAGGTCAGAGCCACCGACGCGGCGTCTGATGATACGGTGGCCAGACGGTCTCTTCAAACCACAGTCTGCTCAGACCGGCTCAGGGACGATGGGAGATAAGAAAACCATGGACTTTCGTTATTGATCCCACTGATTTGATGTTCTAAAAATATAAAAATGAAAGTGAAAATTGATATTTTTTTCAATTATCGGACAACAGACAAATGAGAGTCAGCTGAATAAATGTTGAGTCATTTAGGATCGAAACCACGTTAATAATTGCCTCTTGTTGACGATAGAAAATGTAATATTATTTACTCACCTTTTGCTTACTGTCATTCAAACAAGTGTTGTGTGTTAAAAAAAATACAAACCAAAAAGCCTTTTTGATGCAGCCGTGCTCAATTAACGGCTGCATTCAAAGCAAAAATATTTGACTGCACTGATTTATTTACTCGGTCGTTCGGGCCAAACATCCACAGTTTTGATTAAATATTGTGCTATAATCCATAACAGTTAATTTGATTAACTCTTCGAATAATCTCTCTCTTAATAGGAAATTGATTCTTTCTTCTTATTGCGAGAAAAATGGGGAGTTATAAATTCAGATGAATTCATTTTTACAGTTTTGCCCGTGCCTAGAAATGCGGGGCGCATCTTTCCCTGCCCTCTTTCTGGACGCTTTCAACTTAGTTTGGAGATAAAGTCGCAGCTTTGATCTTCAAACAGTCTAGTTCGAGATGGAATTGAATCCCCTTGGTTATTATCTCCACACAAGAGCTGGAACTTTAATATATTTTTCTGCTTTGTAATCTTTTATCTTTTTTAATTTTTGAATACTACAGTCTTACACCAAACCAGGAGGGCTCAATAATTCACAGCACAAATGTCACCGGAGGCCAACAAAATCCTTGATGTGGACATAAAATGTGAGCGACGACGTAAACAAGCTCGGTAAACGAATTAAGAGTTTACCTTTTAGATGTCTGAAAACATAATGACGCTGACCTTTATTGTGTCGCTTTACTGATGTGAAACATCATCTCGGGGCGAGCGCTAACCGAATCAACCAACTGTGGATGTTAATTAGACTGAAAAGTACACATCCTGGCAAAGGCAAATTGCCATTTAAATAATTTCCCTGCTAATGGATAAATCACAAATCCTCCTGATGTGCCTCTGTGATGTGTTGCCACTCTATAAGGGTGAGAGGGGGTGGCGGGGAATTGGCGGGGGGGGGCTCGATGAGAAGGGAGCCAGGCTGGCTGCAGATCCCCACTGTGTCCATCTGTGTGTCCTTCCTGCAGGGATCCATATGGGGTCCGCTGATAGCAGAAAGAGGACGGCTGCATGTGGCCAAAACATGTGGTCGATACATAAATGAGTCTGCCCTGCGCATAAAGGAAACTCGCGAACAAAGTCCCGCCGCCAAGAGTTTGGAAGTCAATCCCTTGAAGCCGAGTTGACAAAGTTTACGTGGGGAAATGTTCGGAAAGACAGTGACAGCACGGGCTGACGTGAACAACTACCCAGACTTGTTCCTGCAGCCATTTCATGCCCTGAATATCAATCTGACATTACGCTGAATTTGTGCATTTAGCCTTGAATATTTCAAATGTAGGTCAGTTAGGGACCGTAAAAAATGAATACAACCAGCCGTTATATATTATTAGCTATGCTGTTCTTTGTTTTTTGTAGTTAGTTTTCCATGAACAATTTATCTTGCTGTGCGACCTGGAATAACATCCTCGGCTTTCTTTTCCACAGCTCAACCTGCCCTGGAATGACTGCAGGCACATCTACTTGACTTAATATCTTTCATTTTCCATCCATTGTTCTGCCAGTTTTAAATCCTTTTCTGTTTGTTTTTCAATGTATGAAATAAATAAAAAAGGCTGTCCTGGTTTTAAAGTTTAAAAAGAATTTTGTATCGCTCGTATCATCACTGGCTGGAAAATCGGACCGGGCATCTTGAATGTGGCAAATCTACTCTCCCCTTTTTGCCGGGTTGCCTTCAGTCCCCACCCCCACCCGTCCACAAGGGGCATGTCTAACAAGTAGAGTGAGAGTGTGAGAGGAGTCACAACCAACAGCAACACAACATCCCAACACATTCCCTTTGGCTCTT
>CAESWR010000985.1:281056-302198 GCA_903171835.1 Mullus surmuletus
ACACACTTTGTATTTCTTTATGTCCTTGATTGTGATCTTCGGTCATTAAGACAGGATTCACTTTAAAATAACCTCCAAATCGGTGGGTATACATTTTATTTTGATAAAAAACTAAATCAGGAGTCTACTGTCGGTACTTCCCTTCAGTATCAGTTTGTCATTCTGTAGCCAAACTCTACATTGACCCATTTTATTCTAAATTCACAGTTTTGAAGTTGGTATTGACGGATTTACCAATAAGAAAACAGCAAGGCAACAGATAATATTGATTAGATTAGGGTAAATAGTCTCCACATGATACATGTTACTGGAAATAAAATTGACTGACTAATTATTTGCTAAATTAAGCATGGCATTTGGAGGGCCAATACTGTGATTTCCTATTAATTTCTCGCATCAATAATCAGGGTGACTTACATTAAGGGCATAGCATCGAAAATTAATGAGAACATTTCTTTAACCATATTTGTCATTGCAGAGAAACGGCAATATCGCCGCATGAGCAATATGACTGTTGGAGACGAGAGAGGCTAGTGTCAACACTCGGGAAACCAGCGGTTTAGTGCTCAGGCTGGTCGCAGTGTGACAGTCATAGTATGAATACCGCCTCCCTGACTCAATCCCCAGATGACTGTCTTGCTCAGATCAGTGAGCTTGCCCCTGCATTCAGCACATGATCACGTAGATCCCCGCGCAGAGAACACAGCCCACTCCTGTTATCCTTGAAAGTCGCTCCGAAACGTTTTCATTCAGATATATCGAACCTCTATATCATCATACTTTTACATATTCTGGATAATGTATGAATCCTTAAAGCAATGTCATGATCTGAGGTCATAAAATGTGATCATGTGCCAGAGCCTGGATTATAGAGGGTATGATATTGACCAAAGCCTGCCCTGGCAATGACGACTGGACAGACTGGGGCGAGGGTGAAAACTGACTGGACCATAAATGTTCTATGAGATTTTGCTAGAACTTGGACATCACATCACAAGGACATCACTGCTCGCGTATATTCTGAATTATTAACACTGTTGCCCTATTCATGCTACTCATTCGTGTGCATTGGATGGCGGCCATGTATTTTTTAGTTTAGTTTTGTTTGTTTTTGCTATATTAGTCTTTTCTTTGGTTAGCCAGTTTGTTAGTCATTTACTAGGATTTTGGTAAAACTATGTGAAAAAATGTCAAAATACGTTGATGATTTTGGCTTATTTTTTCCCCAAACTTTGGCTAAGACCAGCATTTTCTCACTGCACTTCTAGTATTTAGTATACGAATGTAAAAAATAGAGGATATGAATTAAAAAATGTATTTGTTGTGTACTGCAGTCTGTGGCTGAAACACCTATCATGCTCCTTTGAAAAAATGTATTGTCCAAAGACACATCAAGATCTAAGGAAAACCTTTATAATGAGTAATTGAATATATAACTAGAATAGTGTCAACAGTGTATCAAAATGAACTGTGATTGTAACAATGACGACTACGAGGGTGATTAGTTTACTTACTGGAGCAAAAGCTTTCAGTTTGACATGCAAGCTCACACACACACACAAACACACACGCGCGCGCACACTTTTGCTCTAAATTACACACATGCACGACAGCGTAATGGAGGTGAAATGCAAACTAACAAGGTTGGTGCCTGCCATCTTGCAGTCTGATGTTCCCAAGCCAATTATCACATCATAATGAGCTGGTCAGTTAAGGATGCTTGCTTACATTCATTTAGGATTCACCGCCAAAGTGGAAACGTGCCTTTTGTGTTCAGATGGTGTGTACCTGCTGATACAGATACAGCCAGGGAAGTCGTCTGCTGCTGCTGTGTGTAATGTGTTTATTTGCATGTGTAAAAAAGCAATAGGGGCGTATTTCAGCGCGCGGGCGCAGTCAACATACCGGCTGTAATGAAAGCATGCCACAAAGCTTTTCAATGACACTCATTTATGGTTTATATTTCAGAGCTCGTGCACACACTGCTGTTTCCGTGCGCACACATTTCCATTGAGGATGTGCTGCAGGTGCAATGGCTTTACCATGTAGAAGTGCATACATGATAGCAATTATGGCAAAGTGTGATTGTGTATATGGCACTTGTACTGATGTGCATTGTGTTTGCCCATATTTTGCATATCTCATTTTGATGCATTGCTTCAAACACATTATGTTTTTATTACTGGTGTGCACGTAGTGGTGTTAGAATGCTGCGGTGAGCACTATGAAGATACGCAAGTCAGAAAAATGCTTCACATTTCAATGAGACATGCAACAGTGACCTATGCAAATTAAGGTTTGTAACAAAATTCAGATTTGCAACGAACCTTCAAAATGGAATTTCAAAGTCAATGTAATGCTATTAAAAACTGTCAGATAACCCGGTGAGGGTGCCTTAACCCCAACCCTAACGGACACACTGTATGAGTGTGTTGAATATTTTTAATGAGCTTTTGTTCCCCCACCCTATCTTGAAGAATTCAACATAGCAACTGTGATGACTTTATTGAGGTTCAATTCCATATTTTGCCACACCCTCTATGAGCCAATCAGCTGTTTGCTGATGGTGTCCTTAGTAGTTATTTCAACCTCCTTCCACTCTCTTCACCTTCTTGTTCATTAATTGTTCCCTCTATAGAGGCCAAGACATGCCCTGCTCCACCTGTACCCACCCACATCTCCAGACCTCTCAAGCAACTAGTGTTCACATTGCATGGGGTGCTGCTCCAGCACAGCTCGTGATACGACAACACTATAAAATGAGGACTCCAAAAAATGGGTGTCACTGGCAAAGACTTGTTTTCTTCTTTCTTTATCAGTCTATTTATTTGGTGGCTTGAAGGGAGAAAGACAGGTTCATCAGATCCTTTTTTGTTGAAAATGACAGGATAATTGGGCTGACGAAAGTGAGTCAGACTAAATGTGACTCACTCAATGTCTGTAAAACAAAAACAGTGAGTTTAAAAAGGAACATAGGGCCGCCAACATCATTTCTCCACAATGCCGGCGCAGTTCCCCACACTTTGATTTTGTGTCGCGTTTTGATCCATCCAACGTATCCATTTCTTCTGGGTTAAAAACACATTATGTGGGCCTACAATCTGAAGAACAGAGGAGCACGATTTGCTACACGTGAAGAATGAAGTGAGGAGCAATATGACCCCGAGGGATGCGAGCCCCTTGCTACTGATAGCAGTTCAATCAGATCTGGCCAGAGCCCTGGATTTTAATGATGCGGTGACTGCCATTGCCCAGAGAAAGAGTGGTAAAAACACACATGGTTCAAGGTCAGACAGCTCTGTTACTGGGTCCTCATGTTTACTGCGAGTTTAATGAGTAGGGTAACATTTTGTCCACTTCAATGATTGATGTTCTGCTGGTCAAGATGAGCCGTTGCTATGTTACCTTATCAGTGTAAAAGTTATTCGTGGCTAACGGCTATAATTCAGATTTATGAGATCTGGATTGATGGTGGAGTTTGAGCAGAAAATGCAAAGGCCAACAATTCTATGCAAAAACTGAGTGTGTGAGACTGTGGCCAGTATCAGAACTCTCAGTATTTCTTCTCTTGTATCTTTGTTTTTGTAAGCCCTGATACATGATCCCATGGCAGCTGGTCTCTGCAAAGTCTCAGCAAGTTTGATATTTTTTCAACCCCACTGAGTCAATCAGTCCCCGGGAAAAGATTACAAGAGGTTTGAACTTTATGTCAGTCGGGAGACGAGAATGTCTGGCCGACAAGCAACATTTCAAATGACCTGAATTGAACCCGCACACATCTACAAAACTGATCAATGGAAGCACGCTCTGACGATGCTTTGGTTGCAACATTTTGTAGAGTTTTTTTCTTAAATCTTATTTCAACTGTGTCAAGTATCTGTATAATTGTGAGGTAGCTCTGGTCAAGAACACCAATTATGGCCAGAGGGTACCAAGCAGGAGCAATGCACAAGAGAATTTTGAGAGTGTGGATTTTTATTGATAAAGGTAAATTAGGAAGCAGGATAGTGCAGATGTAAACAGCTGAAATGTGCACTGTAAGCCACCGTATCAATATCTTCTCCCGGTTCCTTCCTCATTTAATGCGCTCATTAGCGTTAACCCAAGGTTGAAAGTTAAGTACATTTTTTTTGTTGTTTATTTATAATTGGATTAGTCCAAGTTAATTGGGGACTGGTCCACAGTGGGGTTTGGTCAATTTGTGAACCTAATTATTCCTGTTATTTATTTGTTCAAGAATTTTTAATTGCAATATTTGTCATCAAAACATGTGCACTTTCTGTGGCTGCCATGAGAGATATGCACAGAAAATGTAGTTATCTCTCTTAGGGCCGAGTGCTTTGAGGTGCATTGTTGACTACATATTATTATTCCCAAGTCATCACAGACCAAAGCCTGAAAAGTCTTCAAAATAATCTTATTAATTATTTTATGACATGTCAGAGTTGAGGTCTGCTTAATTCAAGGTGGAAAACATAGTGCACTGGGATTAGTGGAAGATCTAATTTTGAGGTAATACTTGCTTAGGGCTGGTATGGGCTTAGGGCTACGTGACTGCCATTGTATTGGTTGTAAAAACTTTTAAAGTGCGCTATACAATATTTTATACCTTTCTTTTGTTGGATAAAACAACTTTGCTATATCAAATTGCGGGGAAGTCATGGCGTCCTGAGCACTGACTGCGGTCAAAATCCCTCTGTGTTTGATGATATCTGAGTTGTTCTCAACAAGTTGTGGACAGAGACTGTGTAACAACCAAGAAAGCACATTCCATTAACAAACAAAGTTCTAATGAAGAGACTAAATCCGAGAGTCAACATTGATCTGGCATGGAGAGCCCTACCAGCTGCTAATGCTAATGCTGAAATGCTAGCCCATGGAGAGGTCTGTCCCTTCTGTTCTTATCTGAAATGCTGGTGCTCACAGCGACATCTAGCAGTAAAATACTAGCATCTTAAACGTACACCTCTGGTCTTAAAGTAGTTTCCACTATAAGTCGCTATATTGTGATGGCTTCACACGGTGGTGTGGTATTTGTAATTGAATCGAGGTCACTACACGCCAATGTCTACCAAAATTACACACATCTCTATGTTATGCACGGGGTCTCAGGATATTCCGGGCAATGAGCCATCTGTTTACTGTTTTTAGCCCCAGTAGTTGTAAACCAACAGTCTGTCATGGCCCAGCCATCCAGCTTTCGAACGTCCATGTTTGCGTTCGCGTGTGACCAGCGCCTGGCCGAGCTGAAACCGTGGCATTTTGTTTATTCTGGCTCATCTCTTCTTTCTCTTATTGACCCATCACCGAGTCCATGAGGAGCGGCCCTCGCTCCCTGACACTGCAAAGATAATGGCTTTTCTGGAAACTCGGAGCATTAGGCATCTCCACTGAGCTGTAATTATACCACTAATGTTCCAATTTCCAACACATTCCTCGAAGGTATTCCTTTTTACTGTTTCAGCTAAATTGTGTTATGACCAGAAAAAAATGTTATTGAGAAAATCAAGCATTTTGCCGTGGTTTTTCCATACCCTCTCCATAATTTCAACTCTGATGAGAAAGGAATTGAAAAATAAAGGACATTAGAGTGATGCGACTGCGGTTTGTCATTGTGATCGCAGAGATGGACTCAACACCTCAGAGGGGTGTGTGCCCTCAATATCCTAAATATTTCAAAAATGTATGACATTCAGTGACTGCATATATTCATTAGCCTGTGAGAGTGGCTCAAATGATGCAATGCCTCTCTGACTTTGATCACCCTTTGAAGACATTTCCTTGGGTGTTTAATGCAGGTAAGAAAAATGCACACCGTATGCAAAAGAGTGGACCGTGGGTTTTTCCACGGAGAAGTAAACAGCCTGTGTAACAAATGAAACAAAACACTGTAAAATGCGATTCCACCGCTCGTATATTTTGAAATGTACAGCTTTTGGACGACAAACATTCAGTACTGGGTAATACATCCTTTGGGAGATATAGCAGCATGCCGATGCTTTTTGGTATCCAGCGAATAATCTTTCAGTTCTTATATTTGTGTGTTTTCCTCATTCCTCCTTGGAAGGAGCTTTTTGTTCTACAATATTTGTTGGTTGCCTACATGTGCAGCTCTTTCAAGATCCACCCACAGATTTCTGATTCCATGAAAGAAAAAGAAGAGTCTGCGTTTGCATCTTTTTGCACCGTGGAATCAGAAAAACTCTGTTCTTGGCCAGGTATTGCCAAAAAATGTCGCGTACAAATCATAAAATTCAGTACCTATTCTCAAATGATATGCAAAACAGCTCTCTGCATCTCTCGTTGAATCTGCAATTATTGCTTGCACACACTGTGATTGTGGATGGCATCAATTTAGATTCCATTACATTTTCCAGCTTGCTAGTCCCAGTGGGGGCGCTAATGCAGTCCTCCCAACCTGCACCATTTGTAAATGAGGAAGCAGCATTATGATGAATAGCCCATTTGTTAGGAACTACATTAAACCAACATTAGCTAACACTATCTGTAACCCCCCACCCCCCAAACACACACCCATACACACCAACAGCCGATTTTAATTGAATACTTAGTCACGCTTGCAATTATAGTTATCATTCGTACTTTTTTTTTTCCTAATCATTAATCAAATATGTTGGATAGTCATCTTTCGCTCTGTGGCTTTTCTCTTTCTCCTCCTTTTTTACTAACCCCGACTTTACTTCTGCCACAACTTACTTGAGGTGCTCTTATTCATTATCTTGTGTCATTTTAACTTATGGTGCATCCAACTTCCCTTTTTGTCGTCTTTTTTTTGCCTTTCCAAAGTGCAGAGTGCACTTAAAAGCCCTAAATGAGTGTAACTCTATTCCTTGGTGCAGGTTTTTGCACTGGTTATTACCATATGATTATTAGTGATGGACAATTGGCCTCAAAGATGTTTCATTATGAAAGACTCGCTGGGATCTCATTAGCACTCTCAGTCTAAGGGCTGCTGCTCAAGCCTTCTCTGCTCTGGGGAATTATATTTCGATCACCAGGGCTAGAGTTAACAAGGCAACATTAAAAGGAATGCGAAGGTGCAACAGGGAGAAAAAAAAAAAACAGACAAATTAGTAACCTCCAGGAGTGGCAGTGGTGCTCTATTCGTATGAATAAATAAAACTGTGTTGGATATAAGGCTTGTTATTAGCTTACAGTATAGGCTGGTTTACCTGTGCAATGGCTGTTTGGCTAGGATCTCAACCACTGACGCTGCAGGCATTTGTTGGTGTTGTTTTTTTTGTGTGTGGGGGGGGGCTCTGACAGGAGCATCCATCAAAAAATGTAATTTCATTTCTTTTCAGCTGTTGATAAAGTTGCTGACTTGTGCCAGTCCTCCCCCCAGGATCAATAGCTGTTTATACAAATAATGTTGGAAAGCACAATACACCCATGGTGTTGTTAGAGGTGACTCTCTCCAAGGGCGGCTGCAGCAGCGGCCCGGCGGTGCGCTGTTTTCTTTCTTATATTAACCACATAAACCTTGTCGATGCGTACATGTGTTGAATGTGCCAGCAGTAGAAGTTATTACACGGAGCAACCCGGTAATTGTGTACACACAAACGCAATTACAGAAAACTTACATATCGACTAAATGAGTTTTACATATAGTTTCTTGAGGAGAGTCAAGTTTACTTTTATTTGGTGCATGTCAAAGCAATCAACGATGAAGGCAAATTATTTTTGGCACGACAACATTTCAAGCTGTAGCAGTTAATTTACTGTGGTTAGCACTTCAAAAACAGCCTTCTTTTTCCCACGTGAGAAAAGGTCTCTTTACAATCCTGATTTGTTTAGTCTCAAAGCAACCTTAATCCTTGACACTTTGGTAGGTGCTATAATTACCCTGATGGCATTACCCAAAACAACACCCGCAAACACAAAAGAACACGAGAGAGACACTTAGAAGAAAAGAAAGAATGAGGGAGTGGAGGGAGACGGCAAGTAAAAACAGTGATAGCAGCGGCGACACACGCAAGAACAAAGGGAGAGGGGCGACACAAGCGTGCAGACGTCACAATACAGTCACGAGATACAATAAGCTTAAAGCTACACTATCAAAGCTCTGCTCCAAACTGCAGAAATCCTTTCGCTCTTTGCAGAGGTGCGGTGTAACACGCAAGAGAACATGTCACAAGTGACAAGTAGGCAGCGAAGTGAGACCGTGGCCTTGTCTGCACAGAGGATGAGGACATTTTATTTTAAAGCTTGTGAGAAGAGACTTGGCTATTATGTTTTTACTCCGTTTTTCCCCCTGTTGAAGAATGTTTACCCATGCTGCAAGTCTGAACTGTGAACAATTGATTGCGGACTGTAATTATTTCTTCTTTGTCCACGCAGATGATGATAAAAAAAATAAAATGTTTTAAAATTCCGTTCTCAATACGCCGCCCTTGCGCCACTGTATTTTGAAGCTTCACTGCCACGGTGGTTGGGTATTCCTTTATAAAACCTCCCACACATTTTCTCTGAAATGTTTTCCAGTTCAGCAGATAGAAAACAATTCCACCTGCATGAGAACTCCATGCCCCCTCTCCCACCTTTACCACAACATCACCTCCTCCTCCACCACCACCTCCTCTTCCTCCGCCTCCCTGTTTCTCATTTTCACAGTTCAAGCACATCAGCAGGCTGCTGAGATACAACCCTTGGGTTTGCAGTCCTCGACTCAATATTTCCTCATCTGAAAGAAGTGGCAGACCAACAGGACTGAGGGGAGAGTGCAACGACGGGCGGGAGGACGTTAATGACTGACTGGTTGATGTGCTATAGGCTATATCTCCAATGCCGATCCCCGAGACCCCCGTTATCCAGCAGCTCACAAAAGCGGCATCATGTTTGCCCACTACCCAGCCCAGGCGCCTCTGTAGCGCTCCGCCAGGAAACGTGATTAATTAATAGCATTGATTGAGTAGTGATCTTTGCACCTTCCCAAGGTCACGCAGAAAGGTTGATAGATAGGAATTGGCAAGCAATGCACTTCTGGAAAAATACTGGGGATTCTTGGCTGACTCAATAGACCGTAAGGGCGCAGCAGTATTGTGGAAACATGGAGGGCATGTAAAGGGAGCAATACACACAATAATGCAGGACAGACAATGCGGGGGGAAAAAACTTTGTCTGGAGTATAAGGGCACTGGCGGGGGGCAGAACTCTAAGACCACCAATAGTAGGCTAGAATGATCAGTCTGCAGCAGGAATCATCATATACAGTATGTCCATGTGTGTGTGGAAAGCAGCTAGAAATATGTTAAAATCCTCACCAGGAAGTGGCAGAGGTACATATGATGGAGGATTTGGCTGAGGTGATGCACTCTATTTATCTGATGGAAAGGTTGACCTTTTCCGTTAGACTGCAAACTGATAAATTCAAAATGATATGGAAAAAACTGGGTAGCTCTTATACCAACATCATGAACAAAAGCATTGCAGTCTGTGGACCCAATAGTCCTTGCTAGAAAAATGTCTAGTTGTTCGCTGTTCACTTTTAAGTCTAATATATGCAGTAACATTCAGGAAAAAAAAGAATGATGAAGTTAAAAGGAACTAGAAAAGGAGTTTCTGAACTTGCTTTTGTGTAACTGTGAGCGCTGATACACATAGAGAAATCATATATAATTAGAATATGATGACTCTATTAATAGAGCAAATAGAGAAAAAAGAAATACGTTCGGATATTATGACTCTCCACAAAGAATCAGATACAACATGCGCAATGCACTCCTCAGCAATGCCAAACTAATCAAAGCACAGTGTGAAAATAAATTCTTCCCAACAGTTGTATTGTAAGAACACGAATTACAACTATAAATATAAATATAAATATAAATATAAATATCAATATAACTATAAAAAACAATTTAGGATAAAAACAGAATGTTCACCACAATCAGTTGGGAAACTATTATATAGAAAATCGATTGCAACTTCAAATTGGGTTTTAAATTAAGCGCATCTACCATTTGATCTGGCTCTTAATTGTTACCCCCCTTAACTAATAGGTGAGGCATTTGCTGTCAGTAGGTAATGAAAGAATGACACTGCAAGATGCTGCAAAAAGATAAAAACACTATACAACCTCGTGTATGGTTGTAGCTGCTGATGGGCTTAAATGGTTTAAAGGAAACCACCGTGCTCACAACCCAACAAGTGGAAAACCATAACATTAAGCAGCTTTTATTTATTTAATTACTGAACACTTCCCTCCCTCTCTGTGAAGACATAGGAAGCCTCTGGGAACGTCAAGAGTGCTTCCTGGCTTTGTTGAAGACAATAAAAAAAGAGAACAGATGGAAAATAATACTGCTGAGAATCAACTGACACGTGTAGAAAATTGTTCCGCATGCGACTCTGTTGTTGGTGTTGTTGTTATTAACGGTCCTCACTCTTTCCCGTGGTTCTTTCAAGCCTTGTGAATACTCGTCTATGCTGTTGTGAGCTGGGTACTGAATATACAAATAAATATCAAGACATTTTTGTTGTCATTTCGGAATTACTTCAAATTTCTAGAACTGTTATATTTTTCTTGATATAAAAAATCATACTGTTATGCTACCATTGGGTACCATTTTTGGTACTTTCTTTAAATGCGTTTTCAGTTGCAAAAAGCCCATAACTTCTAAAATCCAGTTCCGTAATTAATTTAGAAGAGTTGGTGAATCATTTACAGCAGTGCGACCTTCCGTTGTGAGATATATTTTCTGTTTGACTGGCTTTTTCATGAGTTCAGATATGTTGCCCTGACCCGCCTTTTTGCTCAAAACTTTTGCAGCATTTGTTGTCCGCAAGGAACCGCGCCTCACAACATTGAGATTATTGGAAAAGCTGCTGGATTGGCCATACTTTAAGGAGGCCTGCAAATAACATCACAGGGCAGGGGCTCAGATGGAACCCCCGAGGCAAAGGAAAGAGAGAGGGTGCCCTAAAAAGCAGGGAAGCTGACATCATGAATTGGAAACACAACATGACCACTGTGATGTTAGCCCAGGATGGAAATAGACGGTCAGATGGAGTCATCGATGGTTTCTGCTCCACTTGTAACCAAGCGGCTAAATAAATACGATATCAACATGACACGAGGGTGCAGGGCAATGTCCGAGATTCAGAAACCAACCGCCCTTCTCTGTGTCAAGATTGCGAAGTTACAATGAACATAAGCCGACCCTCCTACACATTCGGACCTGATTAGAACTCGATTGCTACGCCAGCGTCTCTGATTTCTGCTCTCAGCTCTCAGCCTGTCCTGACTCACGGAGGCTTGAACACGCTGCAGGGGTGACGCAGAGGTAACTTAGGGTGCATTCACATCAGCTCTGTAGAATGGAACTCTAGTTCGTTTGCCCGGATAGTCCGCTTTGTTTGGGGAGGTGTGAGTGGTGCGCAATCGGACTCTGGTTCGGACAAAAGAAGCCAACTCTGCTCCACCTAAAAGCGTAGGTTTCGGTAAACCAAATGCACAGAGTGGACAATGATGCACTGCATTATGGGTAATCACAACCACAACAAACGCTAGCGTACCAGTTAGCATGCTGTGTGTTTTGGCGAGCAGTCAGAGCAGGCAGATGTGCAGTGAATACAAGGTAAAAACTGTGACAGAATATATCACTGCTGGTGAGCGTTCTCAAGAACAATTTTAAAACTAATTAGTCGGGAGGAGAGGAATACGTTATGTTGAAAGCTTGGCTTCGTTCCACAAAATGCATCTTGAAAGCAAACTCGGAGCAGCTGAATATTGCTGTCGACTCAGCACGATTCAACCGGACTGTTGGGTGTGAGTCCGCCAAACTTGACAAAGCGCCGTCAAACTTAACGAGTGTAATATATTTCCTTGCATGGCCTTTCCCAACACAGTAACTTCTAATCGATGTTCACCTCCTCGTTCACAGCTCTCTTCAAGACAACTGTTATAAGAGGGCTGTCATTAATTTTATTTCCCATCTCACCTACCGCTATTTGACTTAATGTATGTACCTTTGCGGTCACCGGTGTGTGTGTGTATGTGTGTGTGTGTGTGTGAGTGCGTTCGTGTGTATCTGCTTAGGTCCAATGTGAGAGTCGGCGTCCTACTTTCTGCAGCTGATGAGAGTGGGAAAATAGAACGCTTGATTACCCCCGACGCCGCTTCAACAGCGCTCCTGCCAATGAAGGTTATTGGGCCTCTATACACGAGTGGTCAAATATCGAAGGACACAATTATGATCTACTTTTGCGGTCTTACAGCTGCAGAGACGAAGCTTTGATTAATTTTATATACGGTGAAAGTTCGGGTTTGAATGAGACCCCGCGACCTTCATCACCGGTCTCATCAGCCTCATCGAAAAAACTACATCATCATTAGCATCAGGGTCATCAGCATCTTTAATTACTCTCACCGCTGTCAGTCATCAATATTATCACTGTCTGCGATGCCATCATCATTACCTCAAGTCCGGAATGCCAATTTCCATTTGATATCCATCACCACACCTCTGCTGAACAAGAAAAAAAAAAAATCCTCCAACCACAATTTACTCTTGCTGCTTTACTATTCAGTTGCGCCAGACGTACAGCGAAGGCCGTAGCAGCCCTGAACAAAACACTCCCCAGAGGACGCAGTACTGATGGTTTTTCTACTGTGTAATGAATAAAAAAACACTGAGTGCTACAGCTCTCCCCGAGGCCAGTAAAACCCTCTAAGAATCCCCACATCCTCTCCCCTCCTCCTCGCTGCCCGCCGCCATCTCCTCGTCGGTAAAAAGACGTGGGAGCGAACACATACGTTTTGTAACTAACAACACCTGTCCAAGTCGGTAGCCATGACAATGCATCAAGCAAATGAAATCCTCTATAATTGGAAACACCGCCTTTGTTCTCTGAAGCGTTGAGGTTCCTGCCAAAGACAAGTCAACAAACAATATGCAAACACAAATCTACAGCACAGCCTCCTGACCCCTCGGTAAACACATGAACAGCTATCAATACATGCCAAACAGCCACAGCCACACACACACACACACACGCTAGATGAAAAAAGGAACCCTTTACACCACTGTCCTCTGAAGTAATGAGGAATAGGTTGGACTGTATTCCTGGGCCTTAAGCTCTAACTGCTGCCTGCTCTTTGATACCAAAATGTAATTACCTTTTGAAGCCCTACCTCCCCTTTTTTTTTTCCTGAAGGATGTGAAGAGAGAAAACTCAAATGTGTTTCATGTGTTTTCTTTTCTGCACTGACACTCCAATTACGATGAAACTTTGAATAAAACCTCAAACACCTGAGCTCTAATTTCTCTCTTATAGCGCCGACTTTCCTCTTTTCCGCTCCCTCTAAACACTTTGATATCGCACATCTCTCTTAAACTTAAAATGTGACTCAAACTCCATTAATGCGATAACACTCCGCTCCACTTCAGCTTCACAAAAGGACCTGGATTCTTTTGTCTTTTTTTTCTCCCATCGTCAGTGCTGTAGCCTCCATTGTAAAATCACAGGAAAAAAACCCAAACCCCCTTAAGGTTGTTTTATTTTTGTACTTTTGCTCCTCCGAATGTACTGTTGACATAAAAAAAAACTTTTGAGAATAATCTGACATATTCAGTTAGGCGTGCTTTCACTTTTGTTTTGCTTTTGCTTGAGATCAGTGTTTACCGTCAAAGGAAGTGGGACTGTAGGTGTAACTTGTTGCACCTGCTGGCTGAGGTGGTTTTTCTATGTGATATATTTTTTTTATAATTGGAATCATGAACCCTCCCCCAAAAATCGCACCTTGAGAATGTCTTCTTCCTCATAAATGAAGGCATTCCAGTGAGGTGATATGGCTGAAACAGTGGTCAAAGTTAATTTAAATTAACATTAACAATTACTGGGCCTATAATTTGTCAGGATAGTCAGACTATGAAATAAATCAGAACCAATTTCATCTTTTTAAAAAAAGAAAAAATACTCAAAACTACTCTCAATTCCACTTTCCATCCCCAACCATTTGCTGGTTATTTTCAATTTGATGCTCACTCGACACTAGACAGTTAAATAATCTCTCTTTTTAATCGTACCACCCTTGCTCAATTTTCTTTTAGATACAAAGGCTCACTACAATGGAACAACCATCTACGCGAGGACATTAATTCATTGGCTTTGAACAGCTACACACACAGTTTGACTGACATCATAAAAATCACAGCATCATTAAGTTTTGAAGATGTGTTCACGCTTTTCTTCCTTTCTTTCTTTCCTCTTCAGTTATGTTGTCAGAATGGTAGTTGTTGTTGTTGTTTGTTTGAGTAGAAACCTCATATTGGCCCAGCTTGGTCTCCTATCTGTACTATGTACATCATCGTAAATGGTCCGTCAAGTCTTTATTTGTGCTAAATGAATAAACATAATTTTTTTTAAAAACCCTAAGAAATGTAACCACACAGAATTAATTAGCTACAACGATTAAAATCACACAAATAATTATGAATAGAATAGAATGAATGGAGATATACCAATAATACACCATACTGTACATGAGATAATGTCGCTCTGGAACCTTCTTGCAACTAAATAAAATTACTCTGCTTCTGTAGAAGCTGGCTGTGCTGGAGTGAACCCCTAAACAACTCCCGCTCTGATGTTAAGTGCAGGAGAAGGATCGCTTTTCCCTTCTGAGCAACCCGAGCAGCAATGTCGATGTCCTTCCCCTCTCAAACTGCTTTGCATCGCTAGCTAAGCCTGCTGACAGTGTGGCCCCTGTCGGTCGACCCACCATGCGCGACCGGAGGGCTTTAAGTCAAAGTATTGAGCTCCCTATCGAACTATTTTCTTATTGCCATTGATAAAGTGTCTCTCAGCCGTGTGTATCGTCCGGGGTCTGGAACGAGTTCCTGTTTGGTATCCCTGAATACTTAACAAGCTTTCAACCACTTTCAGCGCTCACCCAGAGTATATCAAAAATTCTATGAAATGTTTAAGAAAAAAGGTTTTAAAAAAAACATTTGCACCAGTTCAGAGGTGTGAAGTAAGTTTGGTGTTGATGTGTATCAGGTCCGGTTGATGGAAGAGTGGGTGGTCAGGATGATGTAAGGCCATGACACCCCTGCAGGCATCAGAGATGCTTTTTCCAAGATGCAAAAACATCTGAAATAAAGTTACTGTTTCTAACTGTATCCTAGTAACCAACAACCAAGAAGTTACAATTCCGCAACTACAAAAGAGTGATAGCCTTAACATTGAATTTCTTGATAATCTTAATGCTCTTAAAGCTCTTGGTCTAATTTCAGGATTTGAAGTGGTCAATGATATGGTCGAGTCAAATTCATTCATCACAATTAAGGGAATAATTTACATCCAGAAACAACAAGGGCCATTTCTGAGAATATAGTCATTAAAATAGAGAGGCTGTCAGAACAGTTGTTAGTTGCAATGGAATGCAAAATATCTTATATAAATTTGTTATATAAACACATTCAACAGGTTGAAGATCAGAGGACTTCATTTGGCGCCTTTTGTGTGAAGCATTTGCATAGAAATGCCGTCAGCGACTCCTATTCAAAATCCATGGTCTGTGTTTTATTGGGAACACACCAGATAAGATGATTAAAATATGAAATCAAAGCAGTATTTCCTCGCCATAAAGTGTGTCTGCTGTCATCAGCATTTCCGACTTAAAACATGAAGGTTATTCTGCCAAGGCTTGTGTACAATGATCCCGTAAAGATGAGCGGATTTAAACCAAAACACTTTTTAAGCATTTTTCTGTTAACTGAGAGCAAAATAATTACTGCAGCCGAGTGTTATCCAAAGCTGAACACGTCCTTGTTGTCATGATTAATCACTTAAATGGAGTCCAGATTTTTTGGAGCAGAACTAATAGTTGCACAACGGGGTTACTGAATTTCCATTCCGTTTTAAGACTTGGCATTTTCACAATTTTGATAAAGTGTAATTGTAGCATATTCTAGTTCGTCAACCAGAAAAGCAGCCAAAAACAGGGGGAATACCCTCAGTTAAGTACTGTTAGCTTCCTACGATTTGGACAGTGACTGCATTTTTTGTGTTCATTCACATGCAAAAAGTATTTGAAATGAAACAATGTAGACATGATTCGAGTGTAGATCTTCAACTTAAAGCGTGTATATAGAACACAACAGAATAGACTTTATTTGTTATTGTAGCTGGTACAATTAAATCATAGCTTCTCTATCCACACACTGCAATAAGAAGAACAATAAAACAAAAATCAAAGAACGGTATAATATCAGGTTTTCTCAAAGTGTGGGTCGATCAAGTACTGCATCGTCAGTGTATTACATAAAGTACACACAGGCCACCGTGTTGCCTGTTTGCAGAAGGGCACAAAAACTGCTGTTTACCCTTTCATTTTACGATATTCTCAATGTATTTCTACTTGCATACACATTTGTTGGTCCTGATGAATTGATGATGTCATTTCAAATCCATTGTGGTTGTTGTGTAGAGACCAAAATATTTCATAAAATGGTGTCATTGTCCAAACACAAACATGCATGTTCACGTGACTCTACTGGCTTCATTTGATGTTGTGATGGCGCTGCCGATGCGCCGAGCCGACCTGCTGTGTCTGCGAGGCGGCTAGAGAGAAATTTCCACGATGAATCTTAAATTAGCAAAGGCACGCATGACAACCTTTTCATCTCAGCCGGCCGACATTACATGAAACGGTTTTCTCCTTGAACTCCAACTGCGACTACAATCAACAATTACAAGTGGAGAAAAAAAGAAAAAAAAAACAACTCTCGAATTGCAGGGTATTCTTATTACGCCTCACAGAGAGAGAGAATTAATTGCAACCGGCTTGTTGAGAGGTAATTATTATTCAGGCAGGGAAATTCTAAGACACAAAGTGTTATTATCAGGATTTAAAACATATGCATAATTAGATACTGGTGGGGTGTTATTTTATGTTCTGGCTTTCACACTAATACAAATCTACTCGTTCCAACATTAAATACGACAAGCAGGAAGTGTTGGTAACAATGACAAATACAAAAAATCCAAAACAGAGCTTTCCGCCAACCGGTCAAGTTGTGACAGTCCATAAAATGTACTCAAGATAATGAAGGCATAGTTATATTTGCTGCCATTGATGTTTAAATGTCCCTTATTATTCCACTAATGTCCAGTGAAAAACAGGAGAAAAAAAAAAATCTTCAAATAATTACTTTTTTTTTTTTTTTCCCACAGGAGAGCAGAGAGCTTCATCATGTGCTGCAACACTTGTCACCTGAAGCTCCAAATCTGCAAAGCCAATGAGGATGAAATGGAATACCAAAGGAAGAGAACTCCCTTAGGGCTCAACAATACGGAATGCCTGATTGCCCAGGGAGAGTAAAACGCCATGTGGAGCGAGTATATCTAGCAACTCAAGTCGCCCCAATCACGCATGTGGTGAAATGTTTTGGGGGGTTTTCTCACCGAACTTTTCAGTTTGCGAAGAAGTGAGCAATCTTACCTCTATTTAATTTCACGTGCGGTAATAAAAGGGCACTTAACACAGCATAGTGCTTAAAATTGAGAATTGTGTTGTGAATTTCCTATAAAAAAATTCAGATGAGCCTCTAAATTTTTCTCATAAAAAAAAGTTAAAATTGGAATCCGGTGGTGGGAATTCTACGCGGAGCTGGTGGTGCAGTTGAGCTCCCTCACATTATCAATTGCTCGAGTGCATAGAGATGCTTATCCGGGCCAACTTTATGAAGAGAAACATAATTACGCTCTTATTCAGCATGTTTTAAATGTCAAGGGACAACTGATAGGGCCGGAATATTAATGAACATAAATAAGACTGAAAATCCAACAGTAAGGTACCGAGCGCCCGTCTCATATTCCCCAGTTTTTAATTTCCACCCTGCGACTGATAAAGAACTCTGAGGTTACCGAATTGCAGGAGCGGCACTCACCGATAAATAAATCTTCAAAGAACAAGAATTAGCTGATCTTTTGTGTAGGCGTAGACATCCAAAAAAAGCTGGTCTTTGCTTCCTTGAATGCCGGGATGAAAACAGCACGGATCAAATTAAGACAAAGTGCAAATCTGCCAAAGAGAGAGACGACGACAACTCTGACTCTTGGTGTTTGTTTATTTTTTTCTTAAAAAGCACAGCTAGAAATGAGCACGAGGAGGGTGGCAGGGAGGTGGGGAGGACAGGGAGCGAAATGCCTCCAGGACAGAGAGCCCTTACTCATCGCCGCAGCTCAGAGACAAAAAGCAGCGGAGTTGGACGAGCACATTGGAGGAAGGGGGGCACCTCTCGCTCTCTCGCTCTCCCACACCCATCAGCTGGCAGCGGGAAGCGTGTGGTGGGTCCGGGGGGACTTTAAAGCACAGGTCAGATCGATGTGTGCCCTCGATGCAGATCAGAGCCTGACAACTCCCCTTGGCGTCGGCATTTCTGAGTGAACAGCAATTTCCCACCTCCACATATGTGAGCAACATCTAAAGTAACAAAGAGTTTATTTGTAAAAGGAGGATCTGAGAGCAATGATTGAATCAAACATACTGGGAATTCGCAATTAAGACGTTATTTTATAAAGATTTGCTTCGGATCTTTTCACCCTTTATCCACAGAGAATAAAGAATGCTTGGAAGGCTTCACATACAGAGGAAAAATAGTGCTAATTACAACAGCATATGCATCGGCATTGGCTGTACATTTGTGGCGAGAAAAACACGCTCTGCCGAGTGAATGTAAAGTATATTATAAATGCCGTTTTAGCAGCTCATTCTGCTCAACCAGAGACACCATCAATTAGTATTCAAATGCTGAAATAATACAGGAGAGAGGCAAAATCTCCCTCAACATTTATCCATCTGTTTCGCCAAGGCCACATCTGCTCCTGGTATATTTGAGATTGCCATGACTCACATATTGATGGTCCTCTCTGGTGACAAAAGGAAATCATTCAACGCACAAACACGGGAACCTCCCACCAATGTCCTGACATTGAGGTAAACATGTGGAAATCAATGGGGAAAAAAGTTTTCAAAGAATTGACCACAATCATTGCAATGACAAACACAGAACATTATTCCATCTGTCAGAAGCATTCAATCATGAAACAAGCCCCGAGCATGGTGACATTAATTTCTTTTCTTCCAGATGACATTGTCTGGTATGCCATGTCTCTGGCGATGAGTGTATTTTAAGCTTTGGAAAACCCAGTGGGTGTAATTCTGTTAAGGTTTGTGAATATGGAAAACGACAATTTCTATGACAATCTCCACAGGGCAAAGCTATTTATAGTGCTTTATTTTCATATGGTGCAAATGAGGAGATCAGATTGTTGAGGAACGCACCAACAAAGAGAAGATTCTGCTAAAAAAAAACAAAAAAAACCCCAGAAAATGCATATTAAAATGCAAAGATGTTTTCACACCAGAGGATGAACACAATATTTCTCAAAATGTATATTTCACATCAAAAGCACCCGCAGTCGTGGCAATTCTCGCAACAGTTTTAAATAAATGTGTCCCTGGATGGAGACGGCATCACCTCAATGATTGTCTCTTCTTCACTCAATAACAGAGATGTGGAATACATTCCATTTTCAATCAAACAGAAACTCAAAATCAACAGGTCTGTCGCTGTCATTTCACGTCCAGACAAGATTTGCTCTGCGTGGTGTGATCGGTGCAGCCGGGCTTGACATGGACATCGCACCACTGCAGCACCACCCCACTGACAAGCCGAGCGCCAGACGATGAAAAATCACACCTCCCTGCACCGGGGCAGAAATATGATGCTCGCGCTGTTTGTTTGAAGCTGTTGCGACCGAGCATTGCGGGTTCTTCACGCGCGGCGGCCCCCGGGGGCGCTCCGCCGAGTGCGCCGTTTACATCGTTCCGCCAAGTGACGCACCATATTTCCACCCAACACGGCGAGGTCCTCAGTCGGCAGCAGGCTTTAGTCCCAACGCTACCACAGGCTGCTTACTGCTGCTCTCGCTTCCATTGCTTTCAGCTGTTATCGTATGAAAGTAACAATAACTGAGAAGCAAGGCGTATTCATTAAATCATAAATGAAGTAGGATAATTAACTATGAATGCAGTGCATGTGCGATATATGTAATGTGTCAATGCTGCCGAGACACCATTAATCACTTGGATAAAATGTCTTCAGTGCAGCAAAGCTTGGTGTCAAAGCTCGCGAGACGATGCAACAATTACTTACAGGAAATAAACATTTCCCCCCCAAAAAAGAAGACTTCTCAGCACACCTCGGGCACAGGTGCGTCGGAGGAAGGTGCCACCCTTATTGAGTAATACAAAGTAGGCTCCCGCACAATGCTGCACTCCTATAAATCTTTATTTAAGGAACAACATTTCGATCCCGTCGAATGGACTGAAACGTTGTTCCATAAATGAAGATTTCTAAGAGTGCAACAGTGTGCCGGAGCCTACAGGAAATTTAAATTCAAAATCTGAATCTGCTCTTAAAAAAAAAAAGAAAAAAAAGAAGCTTCTTCTTTAAAAAAATCAATCAAATCAATCAAATCTTCCTCATGCAGCACTTTGTGTAGAGCCCTCTGATTGGCTCTTGAGCCCTTCAGGAAACAGTAAAGCAACCTCCGCCAAAATAAAATCCTGATATAACTTTTTCACTTCTGAAACGATGCCGATATTGCAACCTTGAGTATTGGCCGATACTGATATCGATCCAATACAATATAAGCACAATTCATACATACTTTTGTTACTTCTTTTGTAGTATGGAATATTAGAAAATGCCTGATCAAGTGAATCAACTAGAAGAGCGTGAAAAATAACCTCAAAACCTTATATCTGAGATTTTAGATGCAAGCCAATATAATCCGATCCGATATTTTTTTTCTGATATCGGACCGATATCCGATGTCCGATCCAATGTTGGATCGGGGCACCCCTACTTTTAAAAAATTTGCATTGCTGTTTGCCATCTAACTCTGAGAAAGAAATATACGCAGGTTGAGAAATTGAATATGATGAGATTTTATCTGTGATTTCAAAAATGCTACATTTAAGAATAAATAAACAGGTGAATAAGACATCGGGCATAAATTAACCTATTGTTGTTGTGTGGATCACCAGGATGTAACCGCTTTTCTATATGGTACAAGATATAATAGGACGTGTGTAAAGGTTGAC
>CAESWR010000985.1:307002-317016 GCA_903171835.1 Mullus surmuletus
CTATTATGTGGATATAAAACTGAGAAAATTCAACAAAGACAAATGCACACACACGTCACCCGAACGTACCGGTGAGCGTGTGCGCCGATGGTGCTCCCAAAAGCTCAAAAAGACTGTAGCTAATCTTTTACAAAGGTCAGGAGCAGGCTGTGTCTTTCTTACAGTGAGTGGATCTGTGACAAAAGATGTTTGGTGGAAATTGAAGCAGGGAAACATGGAAAATCAGTTGAAATAAAAACACAACTTACAATATATCTGTATTATATAAATGAATGGTGAGCCCTGCAAATTAGGTATCTTGTAATGGGAAACTGCCATCAGATATCTATTAAATCAGAAATACTGTCAAATATACTGAAAATACTGCTCTGTTTCTGTTGTGTAAACAGGCCATGAAAATATCTATTAACATGTCCCATTTCTATTTTTTGATTAGCAAATACGTAAGCAAGTTTTTTTTTTCATGGGCTCTCTGCCCGGAGCCTGAACAGCAACTGCTCGTGTGACCTCAGACCAACGTCCTCAAGGCAGAGCTGGTAAGAGCGTCACTGCTAGTTGTCACTCCGTTTGTTCGTCACTCAGTGATGTCGACAACTCGCAAAAATCAGATGCCGGAGCTTTAACATGAAAAAAATAACAACAACAAATACTATAAAGTAAACAGGCAATGCTAACAGCAATGATCAGTGAATGAAAAGCTGAGATTGCCTGGTGTGTCTCTTTTATATAAGTAATAAATGCACTGTCAAAATATGTAGAAACTGACCGTGCAGTACTATTTTTCTTCTCTCATTTGCGGTTTGATTCTCGCCATTCAATGGTCGAGACGAGGGAGGCCGGCGTTATCGACTGATTATGGATCAGGACCATACCAGCCTGTAGGCTATTAGGAGAGCCAGCGGTTCAGGCTCCCGCCCTGCCGTTCCTTAATTGGTCCCCTCAGAAGCCTGGCACATACAAACTTCACAATCCCAATGGAAGATTACGCCGAAGAGAAAAGAGAATCCCTGCATTCAAGCTGCTTGGCATCGATTAGCTCACTCTATCACTTGGGCTTCTCTTTCGCAATTTTTTTATCTCATTTCTTTTCACCTACAGATTACAATCAGCTGGGGTGGTCTTTGAGTAAACCATACAAGTCGAGATAAAGAGGAGTCGACAGAGGAGAAAATGGCTGGAACAAATGGGAGATGACTCAGGAATGCCTACCGGGTAATTGGGTTTTATCCTCTCATTTTATCAGGCCTTGTTTTGGATTACAGCTATACAACACACAGATACACAGGAAGCAAGACGAGAAGGAAACCTTGACATTAGTAGATTTCAAACGGATTAGAAGTGGGACAATGAGACCTTTGTTACACTTTCATTATGATACTCCCGGGAAGGCGAGCTTGACCGTTTTCCGCGGAAAGCGCGTGGTGTTTCCTTTGAACCGAATCTGATATCGACGTATCCCCGGCTGTCAGTGCACACAATGCGCACAAAAATGTCAACGCAAGATGCTGCTGCACAATATCTGGTCTTTTCTATTGCCCCCCCCCCCCAATTCTAATTCAAGGCATGTTCATTTCAACCTGACATTTCAATTTCAGATGCTTCTACAATTCAGTGCTTTGAATATGGGCCTTGTCAGTACATGTGTATGCTGCGGTCGGAGAGCACGACAGGCTGACAATTGCAGGAGTCATCAAGCAGAAATACAGTAGATATCTTACCCTGTAATGCGCAGTGTTTCACACGTATTTCGGCGATGACTCCTGACAGCAAACAGGTGCTGTTACAAAAGGAATTCATGACAAATTGCTAGATACCACGTCACTCAGCATGAAGGCTTTTGGAAGATACAAGAATCCACTCAAGCAGCCACATTACTATCCTCAATATGGACATGACATGGTCTACCTGAACAAATGTAGTCTTTTTTTTAATGTGTTTCACTATGTATTTGATGCATATAATGTATTTTCTAAGAAATACATTACGCCCACTTAGATAAAGACCCAAATATCAGCTTCGTGTGGCAGCATCTGATTCAGTCATGTGTGTCATGCAGGCTCAGTAATACAATTTTGTACACCGCAGAAAGTTTTCTGCAGTATTTATCATTTTTGTTCCTTGTTGGACTAGTTTATTAGTGAACCTGCTGTCACATGCAGCATCGGCACATGCAGGGATGCTCCCCAAAGTGGGTGTCAACGTTTCAAACCACAACAAAGCGACTATCCTTCAAGCCACCCAAGTCTGGTGTCTGCACGCGGGGATTCTAAGTTAATGTGCGAGTTTGTTTCTCTGCCCGGTCCGCCTGCATCTTGCTTGTTTGCCAGCCGCTTATAGGACTGTGTTTTGCAACGCTCTTCCCACCAGAAGTGTGTTTTCTTGTGTTAAACACGGGCAATGAGATAGTGATAAAGGAAACTGTGTGTTCATAAACGCATGTATGAAATGCAATCTCTATGGAGTAGCAATCATTTTGGTTTCCCATAGATTCCAATTGATCTGAAATACTTGGTAATAGAATATACATTGATTAACTATCAAGTATGCAGGTGAGCCATAGTCAAACAGGACTCGTTGGACCACTGTGGACAATTGTGGACCCTACATTTCAACCAGGAAGAAGTCAGCAACTTGTTTTTTCAGTCATCAGTTAAAGATAGCAGGAATTCTACAGTATCCGATCTCCAAACCAAACTGACTTATGAACATGTACTTCTTACTGCACATCCATCAAAAGAAGCCCCTTTGAAAGATCAAAAACGTATATTTCGTTTCAGTGTTTCAAAGTGCAAGTGCAGTAAGTATAGGAAATGTGTTTATTGCTGTCACTTCTGTCAAATGAGTGAAGGAGTTTAGAATATGAAACAGGATGCACCAGCATGACGTCGGTCTATCACCAAGCTATACTGCAGAGTTGTTTGAGCATAAACTACATCGTACTCTTGAAATTAATTTCTCATGCCTTTTTAATAGCTTTTGGATGACAGTGGCATTCTGTGGCTCGGGGGCATGAGCTATTTAGGCTGTGCAACATGAGCACTCTGAATGAAAACAATGGTATTTCTGTTCCAATTCAAAAAGCAGATTGATAAACGCCTAGATAATATGTAGATAGGCTCTCAGAGTTAATATCCGGATGATCTTCAGCCCCCCGTTTGAGCCGGTCCAACACCAACTAAGATGAAATGGAGCAGAAATGGGCAAAGCCATTTATTGATTGTGCTGTGTGTGTACGGGGAAACAAAAGTAGACTTTAAATGAATGTATCCACACTGATGCACAGAGCAGATGTTATCTATCTAAATGACAAAGGGGAGTCCTTGGCGGAGGAGAACCTCATCAAAGTTACACGTGCGTAACCTTGAAATGGAGTTCTGAGAGCAGAAAGAAAACACGCTACATTACATATGGATAAACATTTCAGGAGGAGAGAAATTCGACACGGCTCCAAAGTAATGTAAATAAAACATTACATTTTGGAAAATGTTTCAGCTGAATCATTTTAATTCTTAATTCATCTGTATCTGTATCTGCACTTCAGGAAAAAAAAAAGGATATTGGTGATTTGTGACTCGAGTTACACTCGCTTTGGATTCTTGAGGACACACACTATTGTGGCTGTGTCTACAGGGCTGCATTTTCTCTGCAAAAAAAGAAAGAAAAAAGAAAGGCGAGTGGAATTTCAATTTATGTTTTATTTTCTGTATCACAGAGCTTTGTTGGTTTTACAGCATACCCAACACACATGACCGGAGAGGGCTATTATGGGGGTTTCACCTGCCAAGGGGGACTCTTAAAACCCATCCTGCATCTCTGACACTCACAAACACACCAAATGGTCTTTGAAGACACGTGGGGCTGCATAAAATATAGGCAGTTTCGCCCCCCGTTTCTATAGCTCAGTGAGCAATCTGACTATTTTGCTTGGGAGGGGGGAACAGCAGCCCCCCGATGGAACTGACAACGTGAGTCCTAGATATCCAAAGTGTGCATCCCAACAATATCCCGACCATTAACCAACCTTTCAACAGATGTATTGTGCATTCATGAGACAGAAAAAGTACAAAGACAGTAACCGCAACATGAAATGGAATCACAGCTTATCTTAACCAATTTGAGATAAAAGAGCTGTCCACGCCAGAAATATCAATAGCCATAACGATAAATTTACTGTTTTTAAAGATTGTCCTAACTCAAGTGGACAGCACTGTGCGCGGCTCAACTATCATGACATTAAAGTGGTGAATTGCTGGGATCACTTTCAGAGTAATCTGATGAATGATAAAAGTCTGCTCAGCACGAGGAAAAACTGCTACAGTGTGTGAGATAACACTCCCCAGTCCTGGGATGATGAAATTACACACTATACATGAATGTTGAAATCAGCATGTTGGTGATGGAGTCCCTAAATCTGGCTACTACAGTTTAATTATTGCCTGAAGTCCACAGTGAAAGCAACATATTGGGAATGGAAAATAGGATTTCATAACTCTTAATTATTTTCATATGCTGCAATTTAACAGTCAACCCAGAGATTCTGCTGTATAAGAATTGGTTGATTGAATTCTGTTGAGACCTGAAACTGCATTACTAAAAAATGTTAAGGTGAAAGAACAAAACAAAAAATGGCTTTGACAGATGTTAGTTAACAGAGGTTGAAAAAAAGTTGAGAAACATTTTTTTACATTGTTTATCACAGATGTAGTCAGTCTGGCAGCAATTAAATTATATATAATTTATTTTTTTGTTTGATAGAACTATTTATCTTGCAAGGGTGGCCTCGTTTACTCATCAAACAGAAAATTGGCAACATTTACCGCTTGGTTGGTGCTCAGCAGGTAATGCATGTAAATGAAGTGTTTTTTAATTAATCAAATTTCAACTGTGTTTTTTTTTCCTTTCAGAATGTTTTCAGAACTGATGACCATATAATGATGATGAAAATAATCACTCCACAGTACTCATAGTAGATCATATATATTGTTAAATATTGGTATTTTTTACAATTGGCTTATATATTATGCACCAAATGATTAAAAAAAAAAAACCTAGCACAGTAACTAGCACATGTTTATCACTTTTACTGTTAGTAATTCACCAATCTGAAGGATACTCCACTGTAATGTTTACTTTTTACTTTGAGAGACAACATGACAACGCACCATGTGATCCAATAGTTTTGCAATGTATGTGTATTTGTGTTTCCTCAAAAGATGCCACAGCGCACACACCAACAACACAGCACAACGCACACACAAAACCTCTACTTTAATCCAAAGTCATTAAATATGTATTTGCTTTTGATTACTCTTGAAATTAATTCATCACGGAGAGTAGTGACAGGTGCTTGCCGTTACTGACAAGTTGCTGTGGCAGTTACTGATAACGCCAGATACTTAAGCATTCCGCACTGTAACCCCCCTATCTGTCTTTCTCTCTCACCCTCTGGTTTCCCCCCCCCCTCGCTCGTAGCGGGGCCCCCCCCTCCCCGACCCCCATCCCGCCCCCCGCACTCCTCATTCTGCCTCTCCACGCTCAGCTCGCCTTTCTCCTTCGGTCAGGTGCGTTGAGAAATGATACCCGAACCAAAACATTTGTCACGGCAACAATCCACCAAAACTAAATTACACCGAAGGCGGGAGGGAGGAGCGGACAACGAGAACGGATGGAGGGATGGGCACGTGCGAAATGAACTCGCTTCAAGGAAAACCGCGGCGCTCGCCATAGGTGGAGGAGCACCGGCCTCCAGGGAGACGGTTTGGCATTGAAGTGAACATTGTACGGTGTGAATCTTGACTTTGAGGTAATGCCCTTGAGTTAGCCAGCGAGGCATTGAATGGCGCATTGTGGATGGGCAGTTATCTTCAAGGCTCTCCTCGCAGCACTATTAGAAAGCACAAGACAGCAAAGCCCGGCTCTTATCGAACAGAAAAGCTCCATGGCTGTGGAAACAAGGCTGGGAAGCAAATCTGCAGGAGGCGACTGGAACAACATTTGACAGCCCACCAGTCTCTCAGTATTTGGCCAAACGAAACGCACAGTGCAAGATTGCAGAGTATGTACAGAGTGCAAACATTTACACATAAATTATGGATGGATGTCTGTTATGTATGTACGAATGATATAACTATGAAGAAAATGTATGTAAATGTAAATCTGATGGTTTAAAATTGCATCTGTTTGACACATTTTTGTGCTTCGCGCGCAACCCACCTTCAAACTCGGCGTTACCTCCACAGATTCTGTGTGAAAGCCTTGTGTGTCGCTGAAGCGCACAAAAGAATTCTGTTCCAATCAATCCCGACCTCTCCTGGGAATATCAGGCACAAAAGCTTATCTATTGACCCAATTCCAAAGTTGCAGTATTCCCACGCAGGAAAACAAACAATGGCTATTTGATTACCACTGTTGCTCTGTCCGACACCAGCTAATCATCACTAAAAATGAGCGAATGTGTGTTTAATTCTTTTTTTTTCCCTATTTTGTGGCTTTCTGAATTTAACTAATGGCAATATTTCCCACCAGCTGCTACTGCTGCTGAGCTTTGGTCCCTCTGAATGTGTGGAGGAAGTGATAGGAGGGGGCGCCGGGAGATGGTGGGGGGGTTGTTTGGCGAGTTACATGGAGAAATGGGTTCTCCTTGAATAATGCAAGAGTAAACTGGGCATCGCGACCACCGTGCAATCTCTCACAAAACAGAAACAACTGTGTGGATACCAGTGCGACGGCGCTCGCGAATTCATCTCATGTGAAATGTCAGTTAAATCAAAGCCCGAGCTTGAGAAAGAGTCTGGCAGTCATTTTTGGATAAATAAAACATGGCATAGATGACTCCATTGCCCTTTATTTCTCTCCTTCTCGCTCTCTCATTCTGTTCCTCTGGAGTATATTCGCTTGCACCACACTCGAGCCACAGAGCGTTTTTAGCAGTGTGAGGCATATGGGTGACTGGCAGAGATTTGGCCACCAAGGGCTTATTGAATTGGTGATCAGTGTTTTGATGTCGGTGTCACAGCAGCTTCGGACCAAAAGTGGACCGCGCTTTATGGTCTGAAAAATTAACTTCACTAAAAGAGCGTGCAAAATAACATTTCCTAAAGAAATAAATACATTTTGGCTCATGCCACCCAATGTCCCTCTCTTCACTGATTTTCATAGAGATTTAGTAAGCCTAGTTTTAGTGTAACCCAGAAGGACACACCCCAAAATGCCACGCCACATAATTCCATGGACCATGCTATAGGAATATGAATATATGAATATACTTTTATCAGAAAATGGGGGTTGGAATGGCTCAATAGACATTAATAGTAAATCGAGAGTATTTTCCAAGTGTCCTTGAGCAGGACAAAGAGACACCAAAGTCTGCTGATCACCTTGCGTGACAGCCATGGCATCAGTGTATGAGTGAGTGAGTGAGGCATCGTGAATACAGCGATTCGAGAACCATTCATGGAGGAAAGACGTTCTACCCACTAAAAACGGGATTAAAACCTGGCTGCCAGCGTCACTGCTTTGCTGATCACGCTCCTCTGATAAGTTCATTACCGCCCATCAACAGCCTGGTACGTGTAGCGCTTGTCAGTTCAATTTTCTACATCACAATAACACAAATAATAAAAACCATTATTTGAACACTGCATAGTTTCATTCCTGTTTTTACTCCAGCCTCGGGTTGTCTGAGAGAGAGCACAGGATGGGGAATCCGTCTACTATCTTCTATTTCTAAAGTAGAAATTGAAAATGGAAACAAAAGGCTCATTTGATACTGAACTAAATCTGTATCTGTTCTAAGAATCCAAACAAATAAACTGGAATGCCGTTTTTTGTAACTTTATTGCAACTGGAGGTTGTTTTTTTTATGTCAAAACACCACTAATAGCTAACGGCCTGTATAACGACAGCTTTGGAACCATTGTCTCTCAGAGGCCGTGTTGTCTTGTAGATAATTACCTCTACCCCGGAAAGTGGCGTTTTCACCTGCATCTGCTGCTTTGTTCTTTTGCCAGGTCAATTTTCATAAAACTTCACGGAGTGGTGGGTCAAGGAGGACGCAATCGAGGCAAGGCGGCGTTTAACAGTGCAAAGCGGTGATGGTGTGCCGCTCCGGTTACGTCTGCTCACGTCCTCTGGCACTGTACGAGCTGGCCGGTTTGGCGTTTTCCTCCAAAGCAACGTAACTTTTCAAGCTCCCACACATGGCGAGATAGATCCCATCCTCGACAGTCATAGGACATATACAGCTGCAAGGCAGGTGTGACGATAAAGCCAGATGAGCCTCCATTGTGATTCTCCCAATCCAACGCTCCAGCGATTGGAAAGTCGATGAACTATTCCGAAATGATGATTATGCAGTGATCCGATGAGGGAAAAAGAAAGACATTTCGGGAGCTGAAAATTGAAATCCATTAGCTATTGTTGGTCTAAATGGAAAAATTACACGGATTTTCAGATTTCTGCACCTCTTAGTTGAAACCACCTGTAGGTGCCAACTGAGGTTTCTCCTCCGGGGAGGGTTTTCATTGGAGCTGTCAGTGTGCTAAGATGGCGCGGGAAACGTCTCGTTCTTGAAAGGCTCAAAAAACAACATGATAAGTGAACATGGCTGCTAATTGACAAATAAACTGCCATCTGTCGGTCAGCCATTACGCAGCTACAGAGATACTTCTGCAACCACCTCCATAATTTAACCTTTGCAGTAAGTTTTACATAATTTAGTCTGTTTTTTTTCATTTCATTTCATTTCTGCATAAAGTATTTGACTGCTGACATCCATATTATTGCACAACATAAATATTTATTTTACAGCTGAGAACCGCTGCAAATGCAGACACCACTTAAAGACCTGGCAGCTCCATCAAAACATATGCACCTTATAAACATCTTGCACACACATGCACATTTTGTACGCTTACTATTTTTTTTCTTACAGATAGGAGCTCCAACATCATGCAGCATTTTCACAAGTGATTGGAAGCACAAAACGGGTAAAGACATGGCACGGGCTGCTTTCAAAGGTTAATTTCAGACTGACTTTGAACGAATGACAAAAGGCCCGACATGAAATCCCGACGCGAAAAGTTGCCTCCAGATACATGTGTTTAATCTAATATTTATGCCATGAAAATTTCCAAGTTGAGGCTAATTTCAGAACAAGGGATGCAAAAATGAAAAACCTTGGGGCTAGATAACTAATTGACTTGCAAATGTATCTTTGTTGCACTGCCACGCAAGCTAAATGGATGTCAATAGGTCAAGGGAGATTCACCAGAGGAAAAAAGTGAGAGACTTACGATGGTCCATTTCCGGGGCCAAATGAAATCACTGTCAGAGCAGCACATTCCATCCCGGGATTGTCTGGGGCTTACATCACTGACTGTTGTCAGGTGGGTTAGTGGGATCTAACAGCTCAATTACCTTTGATAGGGAATCCAAGAAATGACAAAGACAATTTCCATCCACTGAATATCAAATATTTAAAGATGCACAACTTCAAAATATACAAGATTCCACTGCATGCTGGCCCTTTTAGACGCAAAAATGGGAAGGGGGGGAAAAAGGCGAGCAACGTCGGAAAATGTCACTGGCGTTTCATCAACGATGTGTGTGTTAGCGTGTGTGTGAGTGAGGCGGTGGCATCTGGAGATGTAAAAGAAGGCAATCACCAAGAAAAATGAGGTGTCAGAGATCGCTGCTCCCACTTTGCTCTGCGGTTCAGACGTGGCAGCCGGAGCAGCCGGAGCACTCATCGTTATCTCACAGCCACGAGGTAATTTTATGATTAGTTTCACCACACTGGCTTTAACTCATTGCTTTAATCCCCCTTTTCCTTAACAAATAAATAAATAAATAAATAAACACACACACACACCTTCTCCCTTTTGGTTTCCCACCAAACTTCCAATTAAAACTCCCCAAAACTCGCTCACGCGCACGTGAACTGTTTGCACCGGTTGAGCGTCACTTTTCACGAGCAAACACACGCAGGATTTTTTTTTTTTTTCCCGGGTGACT
>CAESWR010000985.1:317220-337460 GCA_903171835.1 Mullus surmuletus
AAAAAAAAAAATAGAAAGAAAAATGGAAGAAAAACTCTGCACAGTTCGTCCGTCCAGCAGGTACCGGCGGCTTGTTTTAAGGTGTCCGTCGGGAGGCGGAGGCGGCGGCGGCGGAGGCGGCGGCCGGCTGCTCTTCGCCCGCCCGCCGAATCGCAGTGCGGAGGGAGGAGGCGGCGAGGCGGCGGAGCGGCGGAGCCTTCAGCAGTCAGCCGGCGCGGAGCTGCGCGAGCGAGTGGAATAATTAGACACAGGCTGCGCGCGAGCCCACCGCTTTGCCGGGTTTTCGGGGGGAGAGAGAGGGAGAGAGAGAGGGAGAGAGAGAGGGGGGGGGAGGGGGGGGAGGGGAGAGAGAGAGAGGGAGAGAGAGAGTATCCCGACGGACCTGTTGAGAAATTGCGAAAGTGTTTATGTGCTCGTGCGCTCGCGTCTGTGCGCGCGCCCGCCCCGCACGCGTCTTTCAATTATCCCCCTCTCGTCTCGCGCGAGCTCTTCTTCGTGCGTTCTTGCATCTTCAGCTGCCTTCCTTTTTTTTTTCTTTTTTTTTAATTATTACTTTTTCAGTTTATACGAGAGTTTTTTTTTACAGAAACATAAAAGTGCCTCATTCTACACAAAAAATGGCCACCTTTCGTAGTCGCCCCGTATCTTTTTTTTGTTTTCTTTCATATTCCGTACTTTTATTTATTTATAGATTATTGTGTATTTTACCTTAGTTAGTACCTGTAGTCTTAGTTTTGTAAGCATATTTTACCTCACACCCTGGTTTTTATTCTGTGTTTATATTTATCGTTATGTTCAAATAAATTAATGAATCGACAAAAAAAAGAATCTTAATCTAATCTGAAAATTATTTTTCTTTTATTGAGCAATGCATCAATACTTATATGACAATAAATATAACCAATGACAATAAAATCAATCTATCCATCTATCTATCCATCTATCTATCCATCTATCTATCCATCTATCTGTCCATCTATGTATCCATCTGTCTGTCTGTCTTTTTCCTTTTTTTTCCTTCCTTTTTTGGACAGCTCATCCTCTGGTCTTGGAGAAAATGAGCCTTTTTACTAATTAATGTCCCCAGCCCAGGAGCATATGGGCTCTGATTGGTGTCCTATTACTGTTTAACGGTGTTATCTCAGTGACTCCCGCTCCCTTTCCCCTCCAAAACTATGCGTCTCCAAGCGTATATTGTTTTTGGAGCAACCGATTAATTATTCCTAATCGTAAAACAGTGTGATGAAAGGTATGCTTGTTGGTATCTTTAGCTGTGAGTGAATTGCACACATTGGGTGACAGCAATTGAATAGAAATACTGCGTAATTACCTCTCATTACCTGTGCTTTGCTTGATTACTTCGTGATTCTCTTTTTGAACCGGCACCCCATTATAATTAAGTGCATTGTTTGAGTCTCTCGACTTCCATCAGGCCGACTTGTTAAGCGACGGCGCCCCTGTTTAGGTCTTTGTTTTTAGTTTTGCCTGATGAAGGTGAAAGCCACTAAAATCCAAATGTTATTTCAATTCATTGTACACTGAAAGAGTTGTTGAGTGTTTTTTTCCCCATTTGAATACAGGACATCTCCTCCCACGCACGTGTCTACGAGAAACTGATGGTGTCTGAAGGTCGTTAGTTACAATCCAACAAGCCAACATAAAGAACCATGTGGATTTGTTCGCAGCTGAAATTCAGTATTTCAATTCCGTGTTTTCATTCTTTTACCTGTCTTATTTTCTTAGAACAAATGTCATATCAAGTATGGAGGACAATGTTTGTTTTTAAACAGGTCTAAATCGTTACTGATTCACTGTCTCACTACCTTTGCAGTTACTATGGTGTCCGTCATCATTTAGAGGTATAATTTCAGTGGGTTTATAATCATGTTGGGCTTTTACTTAGTGAATTATGTGATTAAACTGTTTTATTTACCTGGTGAAACTTAATTCCTTAAATTACCGACATTTATTGCATCACCCACCACCGAATGGGGTAGAATGATGAATAAATATCAAACGTATACTCGTTTTAGATACGACATAAGCGTAGCGCTGCAGTAGATCCCAGCGCTGCTCTCACTTACTGGAAATAATGCGATGATCTGAAATGCAAGACTGTAATTTAGCCCTTGAATAATCTGATCTCTGTATGTAAAACTACTCTGCCCAACAAAATCATTTTCATACTTTCTTATCAGCAGTGAATGTTATAATATACCACTGACTTCTGTAACGCCTATAATAGTTTCTTATGTAAATCACTGCAGTTTGACCTTCTCTGACATAATTACCCTATTGACCATCAATTCAGAGGTTCATTTCCCACAGTTCTTGCCAGAGGTCAGCCAGTCAGGCAAGGTTAACTGCTTGATAATACTTCTAAGGGGAGCCATAAATGGGCATTAAATATTTGGGGATGGCCTTCAGGCTATTGAGCTAACTGACAGACTGTGAGAAGCCACTGCAAACACCCTTCCTTTGTGCAACTGTCTTATTTATTTATTTCACACGCGTCACAAGTTGCAAAAAAAATATGACACATTTAGATGACTGAAGTGGCAGCGGGAGAAATATTGTGAACTTATCTTTCATGTGTGTGAATGAGATAAGGAGCACAAGTTGCTGATTGACAGTGAAATAAAAGTAACCGCATGGCCCTTGGCAGCTGTATAGTGCTAAACACGGCGCTATATTTGTCCCTATCATGCTCACAGGAATCACGGAGTGTTTGAGAGTTCCAGTGGAAAGAACGTCGTGGGCTAAACGAGCGTGGGATGACTCAAAGCGGAAGCCTTCATCATTAATGAAGCAGCCCACAGGACCGGCGGATCTGGCTTTGGAGATGGGCTGCTCCTGTACAGTTCAGATAAGTGTCACAGTAATCCAGAACAATAAAGAGCTCATCGCAAAAATAAAATAAAAAATATATCCCTCTCCATGGAGACAAGATGAAAGAATGTGCTCTACTTTTTCAAAGTTTTATTTTCTCCATCCACTCAACAAAGCAAGCAGGTCTAAACAGTCAATGCGCTTAGTCTTCATTATACTTGCTAAACCTTCACTTCTTAATTCCTTGTTAAAGAACATTTTCGTTTTTAAGCACAGTATTTTAATGATGTTGATCATAATTTCACACAGTTGCTTCCCACACTTTTTCTCACAGGTCATGCGATTTTTTTTTTTGCGCCAATTTGACCAAACAAACAAAAAAACCTTTGTCAGACTAACAGGAAGATATACCCATACACATACTTGCAATATTACGAGAAATATTCCAACCCAACATTCAGAGAGGTGGCAAAGTGTGCATTTCAGTTCCCTGGTTAATTTCCATTTAAAGGTGCCGTATGTTATATTTTATAGCTGGATTCAGCATCAAAAAAACTATTATTTATATAATGGTGTGGTACGGTTATGGCATCCTCAGAAATGACTTCCGTCAAACTGTCTGAGTTTGTTGAAATCCGAGCTTTCCAGTTCTCTGTTTTGGTGGCCGGGAGATTCGTTAGCTGTGCGTAGCTCAGCGCCCGACAGACAGAGACTCTCCGAAGTCTGTTCCGACCAACAAACACGCTTCATTGATTAACAAAGAGACAGAATCTGAAAGTCAACATTGGTTTAGCATGGAGAGCGTGAAAGTTAAATCAGTGGCGGTCCGCCCTTTTGTTTTGGTCTGAATGCTTGTGCTCACATCAATATCTAGTGGTAAAATACCCTATATAGCCCCTTTAAAGGAGCATAAACATTGCATAGTATCAAAGCAGTTGTTACATCTAAAGCTACATCTATATCAGTGTGACTGTGAATCATGTCAGCATGAATTGTTGTACAACTAGTAGGGATATTGAAAAAATGCACTTCGCTGTTGCACATTTAAATCCCTGCTCTTATATCAGCATTGTTTGGGGTGCGTTTGTTCCCTCTGAAAGTGTCGAGGAGGCATTTCTGGCTAGTTTTTTTATTGCGTGTCTGCTTTGTTAGCAGCATCTCGCAAAAACTACCTGGTTGCATCCATTCAAATTTGGGGCAGATCCGTCTCACTTTGCAAAAAACAAAAAGTGTTTGTTCACATTTGATTCAGTGGGGAGGCTGCGCTCTCCGAGTGCCCTTCTGTTAACCTGCTCGGTGGAGGTACAATAGAAACACAAATGCTCGACAAAACAAAAGACGTTTTCAGGCGCTACTCGTGTAACGGCAGGCAGCGGGAGCCGCAGCGAGTGACTTTATGCAAAGACATGCAGTGCATCGGCAAGCGGCGCTACCACGAGTGCATTTCTAGATAAACAAACTGTTTAAAGATCAAAACGTTCGATCACTCGGGCTTCCTGCATAGTATTGATTAAACATAATACAGATGAAGGACTGTTGCGCATTGGTGAAGGTGTTGTTGTGTTTTCTGGGGGGGGAGGGGGCGCATTTTCTATTACTTTTTTATGCTTCTGCTGCTGTGTGCATCTCTGCCATCGCCCCATGGGCACAAATAAAATGATTTGAATTGAATTGAATTATATGACACAAAGGTGGAAGACAATAGTCCCTTTCACATAACCTCTTAAAAGTGGAACTATTGCACCATAATTACTCCACTCTTCTGTATTGAATGCCTGGAGATAGAATGGGGGGAGGTCTGTAGTTATTGGAAACATTGCCTAACCTCTGAAAAAAAAGACTTAAGATATTCTTGACTTGTTGAGAGACACAGAAGACACACAGAGAGAGAGAGGTCTGGTGATTCAACACAGGTTACCTATTTTTTTTTTTTTTTTAAACACACAAAAGCACAAATACATAGCAATCCGTTTTTTTGTATTCAAAGATAATCTCCTGCTTGACTGAATCACATCCATGACTCACACAGGGCTAAGTTGTCTTTCAAAATGACCTCTGACCACATGTTCTTTCAATGACTAACACAGATGCAGAGAGAGGCCCTGCTCCCCCATTAGAAAACAATCAAGGTGACAATCTAGAGTAGACCTGAGCGCTCTCAGATTGTTACTGAAAAACATTCAGCCTCGGGTTTTAACTATGTCAAAGCTGATGTCCTATTTTATGTCACCATTGCATCATGCATAAAGAGTCAAACAACTCAGAGAAATGTTTATCATGGCCGTCTGTGGAGTCAACTTATGTCCAAACATGTCTCTGCGTAGGAGGAATATCGGTGAGTGCCTCTTTTGAGTAGGTTTTTCTTCTTTATTTCGAGGACGGGGAAACAAAAGGCTTCGCCAAGGTGTGAAGTGCCCGGCCTTTGAATAGTCCAGGTTTGTGAAGTCTCTTCTTTTGATTGTGCGCCGCCGTAATGATGTTGTACTCGTTCTGAAGGTCTCAAAGTACAAGCCTCTCCTCCTCGGAAGTCTTCCCACCAAACATCCGAAAGTATTTGCCTGCTGCTAAAGCCTCCTATTAAATGAGTTGCTATGCTGATTTTGAAACGAGGCTGTGTGATAAAATAGAATGTGTCCACTTAGTGCACATTCCAACTGTGTGTCCGTCGGTGAAGGGATGCGGCAACATCGCTGCCAAGTAGATTTTCTTGCTGCATCCGTGTGATGAAGGGATACCGAGAGTGCGTGAAAATGCTCGCCTGTATATGTGCAAGACAAGCAGTTTCTGGCTCCCACCAAAGCATTTAATAGAACAAGGCCGAAAGATCATCACCGCCAAGCTGCTGTGGAATTGGTTCACAATGGCAGTGAGTGACAAGCACGTATAATCCGACTTATTATATATTAAATTTAGTGTGTATCTTGGAAATCCTTAGATTTTCCCCGAATGTGCGTTTTCAATGTGTGTATGTTTGCCGGAGTATTTTCTCCTCAGTCACGCCTCAACTTTGCGGTGTCTCTACTGAAGAATGCCGACTGTCACATTAGTCAGTGAACTGAATCTGTCTTTCAAAGAAACTTTGTCTCTGACAAGGATATTGCTTTTTGATCCATGCAGTGTTTTTGCTGAGTTTGCATTTCATTTGTGGCGCCAAAACTTCACAACTTACACAGATTGACACTTTGAATGTTTTTGCTGCGTAACTGCTCCTCAGCTGCAGAAAATCTCCACCGCCCCCCCGGATTCTTAATTGTTTTGTGGCAGCGGAGAGTGGGTACCTGTGTTGTTTGTTCCCTTAATTTTCTATTAGCACATGCACAGACTCAAAGTATCTCAGGGAATTGATTACGCACTTTGTGATTTATGTCCAACGGCAATGACAAAGCATCGGTCTCTGTGTAGTGAGGGACGAAGCGTATCTGACTTTCACAAGGGAAATATCACGTGCAGTCCTACAATTAAAAAAAACAGCACGCTTATCACCTGTCAACACAACATTTTAAACTTAAGGGAGCATTGGAGGGATCCACACCTACCCGTATCGCTATCATCATTCTCACAATTGTTCCCTAACTACACTGTGGTTGCTGCATACAGATAATGCAATTCATGCAAGGTTGGGAACAGAAAATGCTGCTGGCGGACATGAAAATCCATCACAAAGTTGAAGCATGCACATCCTATAAGAATGCTTTTTTCAGTATGTGGCGGCTGGTTGGGATAAAACGCTTTAAAAAGGTGGCAATATACTTATAAACGGGTAGTAGAAAAATAGTGCTGCTTTGCAAATGCTTTTCGTGGTGGGAAATGCAATCTACATATTTACCTGGGCTTGGAATATGTACGGTTTATCAAGTCCCGTCCACAAAAATAGTTTATTTTGGGTTTTTTTTTAAGACAAAACGCCTCAAGAAAGTACATCATGCTTGCTCCTCTTCTTCCTTCAGAAAAACCTGGGCTTCTTATCCCCGAACATACTGGTCCAAAGTGCAATACCCCTTGAGCCACGTCGGGGTCCGAAGACAGGTCAGTGATTCCTTGACACTAATTCAACATCCACCATGTGTGGCCAAACACTAAACTAATGCTCCTCACTTCTCAATTCACCATTGTTCTTTGTTGTTTAGGACCTAAATAGCCAAAAGGTGCAATTACGATACAAAAGGCAGGAAAGAAAATCAATATATTGGATGTACCCCACCGCAGCCACCACCCCCACCCCCTACTCGATTTGTGTATATTCTGATTCTAGCGTTGTGTTCACTATTGAAATATCACTCGCCGGAATCAATAATGGAAGAGCCAAGACAAAAGCACAGCATCATTTATTGAACATATCACTCATAAAGTGCTTGCTTACCCTTAGGATAATTTGCATGTCAGTCTTTGTTTTGTGCCTCCATATCTTTTTTGTTGTTGTTGTGGAACACAAGTAATATTTATCAGGCCAGGCTTGAGTTGCAGAGGAGGTTTGCCAGATACATTAAAACAGTGTATGCATTTTATTAGGATGCACCACAAAGTTGGAAGAGTAAAATGCTGGAAATCGGCAATGTCTTTTACATGGATCCGGCATCCTCGGAGCATTTAGAAACGACTCTGAGATTTAATATGCCGATAAGTAAACTGTAACTGACTAGAGACTACAAAGCGAGCCTGATCTTCAAGGCACACAATGGAGAAGGTAGCGTATGCTCATAACAAAGGTTAATTTGCTTTTTCTTCTTCTTTTAATTAAGTGATCAGAAGCAAGGGAGAGATGCTGCCAGCGTGCGGGGGAGTTGTTCTCTACGAGGAGGTGCACAATGCACCTCCAACAAGGACGTAATGACAGTCAATGTAATGGAAAGGAGTGTTGACACCAGTTTTCCCTGAGGGGTGAATCATGTTGTGTCGCCACCCTGCCACAGATTTGTGACATCTGAAAGGTGACTACATGCCCAAAATAGTGATATATGGTATCACGAATATATGTTGCTGTTGCAGACTTTGTTGCTGTTGATGCTTCATGGAGGGTTAGCACAATATTCTAGCAAGAAAAACTGAAGGATGACGCCTGTATTGGTTCCAAAAATGGCCTAATATCATTATGTACAACCCAATTGACTCGTCAGTACTACAATGTGCTTGACTGTACTGCAGTACTTGACACCAGGCCAGTTATCCACAAACTGAGCGGGTAATGTTAAACCTTATTTCTATGATTGCTTTATGACCATAGTTTGTTTGCTTGTGTTGCTTGCAGCTATTGCGTTTGAAAATTGCCATGCAAAAATGGGAAATTTAAAAATGACAGAAAAACATTAGCACTTCTGTGGTAGAAAAAAAAGAGGAAGCTGAAAACCTGAGGCAGAATCAACAGCTCTGTATCCATTTAGGTATTACTTGAATTGAATTAAAACAAAACCAACCGTAGCTCAAAGAAATGAGATGTTACGACAAGCACTGCTTTTTCTGTCAGGTATCGCCAAAGCCTTGGTAAATAATCGGCAGTAATAAAGCGGCTCCGACATTTGTGTTTATTCTAAAGGGTTAGTGCAGGGAGGGAGAGGAACTAATGTTATTTTGATGAGGCAACAACACACACACTAGGGCGCAGCAGGTGGTCTGCAGGTTATCTGTGACCGCTGTGTCCTCATAAACACAAGGTGATTATGCCGCGGACGTGAAAGAAGCATTTAAGCAACACGAGTTTCTCTCCGCAGTGCCCTGCTGGCCTTTGGGTCAGACGCAGAAGAAGAAAATAATAGATGGAAAATTACACTGAGGCGCAGTGTGGGAGGTTTTTACAGAAAAGAAGTTTTGTTTCTCTTGCCTGATGGTGCACAAACTCTGAGCGATAACCAACACGGTCATGTAACGCTAATGGGGATTATACAACATCCACAGCTAAACAAAAGACACACAATGTGAAAAGGCAGGAAGGACAAAAACTCTTTTAATTCGTGGTCCTTTCTTTCTGTCTTGTTTGTCATTTAATTCTATAATATAGACCAACTTTTTTCCCGCCTCTCCCATCAAATGAAGAATGAAAGCGTGGGGTATGCATTCCTTTTCTTAAGAGCCTCTTCAGTTCTAAGTCCCCGACCAAAGCCCGCGTGCGAGTGCCACGAGAAACAGAGACATGTGCGTGACTCGCTGAGTGCGGTAATGGAGCCAGAAGAGCAACAAGAGAGAGCCATCGCCCCGAGCAATGGGCTCACGCCTTAGAGAGCCATCTCGGTGACAGGGCCAGGGTCCGTGGAGCTAATCAGACCCCTGGGACATGCTCTCAGGCAACTGTTTTTGTTGCTGATACTTGGGGATTCTCAACACATAAGGACAAAGAGAAGTAAAGTCAGTGTGAAGGTCTTCCCACCTACCCACCCCCCAACCCCCCACTCCCAGCGCTTGCCGGCCACCTTCGGCGAGGTGCCGGCTGAAATGGATGAACACGGCTAGATTCTGCTTCTGTGCGAGAGTGTATAAAGGTGACAGCTCACTCTTTTCGCTGACTAATTGAATCCATCAGCTCATTAAAGAATATTCCAAAGATAAGAGACCTTACATGTTTGTTAGTTATAGAAAAATGTATACCTCAAGACCCTCAAAAATACAAAATCCGCTCTAATCAGCTGCATTGAATTGTACTTTGAGGTTGCCATGGGGATAGTTGCCACTTGTTCCAGAACTGCAATCACCCCATTTTCGTGAACACTGAAATTGATTTGTTTCTCACAGGGCGGTGTCATATAACCACTTTTTTTTTACTGTGCTTTAAAGTGCTTCATCAATGTTGAACTTAACCCTTTCAGTGCGTCCATTGAAGCAACACCCGGTCGTCCCTGGAGTTTTTGTTTGCAGTAAAACCTTCCTGTTAGCATTCATTAGTGCTTTGAGGAATGTTCTCGCGCACCATGAATGCCAATTTAATGGGACCACCACCAAAGACCACTTTTTGAAGGTCTGGGTCTCAGACTGCGTGGATTCAGGATTTTTTCATCCCAAACAGAGCGGTGTAGACCCCCACTGCCAGGCCTTGCTTTCCACTGTCATTGGGAGATTGATTATTTCTCCCAAGTTACAGCCTCTGCCTTCTTATTAAATGTCTTCATGTTATTTCAGTCAACTTAGAGGCCACATTGACCTGACAAATCTGATTTTGAGGTCGAAACAAAATAGCCTCAAATGCTTGAAATGAGCTGAACTAGCTGCCTATGCACCAAGGTACACGGACAAAGGTTGCCCAAGTCAAAAGAATATTTTGTGTGTTTGCGATCATCTTTCTTTGATGTATTCAGTCGTAGTATTGTCTCAGTCTCGAACCCCAGATGTCTCTGTCTTGTCTTGGTTGTGATGCCTTGTGTTCTTGATAAAGTCTTGGTCTTGGTTTGTCCGATCTTGACTACAACACTGTCTGCATCATACAAATGATCAAATATTATTCACAATATCACAGTATATGGTGTCAAATATGGGAAATACATTGAGTCCATGATTCATTCCCTGCTGAAACTTCATTGAAGTCAACAATGGTAAAAAATGTATTGGAGTTTAATCCAAACACAAATATCTCACATTCTTGCCAAAAAAATGTGGTTGAGATTTCTCACCATGTGGATGAATTAAATAGAACTCTCAGTGTAGCATCTTCCCCTTCACTCTGTGTGATGTCTCTTACTTTAGCCTCTGAATATTCTTTCAAAAAAGAAAATCTCAAAACTTTACTTCATACTTCCACCAAGTTTCATGAAATCCTCCTTTTTACATAATCCTGCTGTAGGGGAGAGACAGACACACAGACGAGAACACAGGCACCAAAAAAAAACCTCAGCTCCTTCTGAGGTAGAAATCTATAATATTACACACCAGATGAGGGGAAACACAACACCAAATCTTCCAGCTTTCAATTACATACTATTCAAAAACCAAAAGAATCCGAGCCTTGGGACGCACTCGCGGGCAACAATCTTTGTTGTTGATGCTGGAGATTCTTGACACACAAGGACACAGAGGCGCACAACAAGTCTGAAGGTCTTTCTCTCCCCTGCTCATCGACCATATTTGAGTGCTGGGTGAAGCGATACATCATTATAGTATATATGCTTATACAGAACTATTGGCAGAATACCACTGCCAGAATGAGGATATATATTTTGGAACGAAAATAAGAATCAGTCACATGTTGCAGAAGTGAAAAGAGAAGAAAGCTGTGAAAATTCCTAATCAATAACATTTCCCCCCCTCCTTTTCCAGCGTTATACCGCAGCGTTTTCTCATCATGTAGGTATCGAGTGTGATTCGGGGGGCAAGCGTTTGTTCAATGTGACCTATTAAACTTAATTTACACCACAAACATTTACGTACCCAGTCATCCATTTATTTCAGTCACAGATCTTGACAGTGTGTAATGTCATAAATGAGAGTGAATTTTTTTTAGACGCTTTGAATAAATTATTTTCGTGTTGCCTGAATTAATATTAGAATCTGGGGGGAATATGGCGCTGGGTTTTGGATGCCAAGCTCATGATGGATTTAGTCAGAGACATACACGATTATAAATTTAGACATCCGCCGCTTGTTTCTGCAGTTTATTCCCCCTCTTGAACCTTCACTTGGAGGCAAAACACAAATGAGAGACGATGTAGATGATGATGAATTGTAGTGTCAATACATCAATGTTGTAAATCTATTGTAATTAAAGTTTCCCTCTGAAAACTCCAAACATGCGTATTTTTTTCTCTAATTATCGTTCATAAAGAAACAGATGGTCTGCGAGATCACAGAAAATGGCAATTTTCATGAGTCTGGGTGGAGAGGTGGGATATTGACCCAGGAAGAGCCCATTAAATATTGGGGAATATCTGATTCACGGGCACTCTCTTTGACATCAGAAGACATTTTTTACATTTTCCAGGGAAATGCAAGTGCTATATCTTACATGTGCGTGTTCGATTCACATATAAAATGAATGATTATGTGCAGTGAGGGTTCGGGGCAGGCGTTTTTTACTTGATTAAGGCCATTTCCACCAAGCTGGAAAATTGCACCGCTGTGGCCGGAGAAAAGCACCCTGTGTTCTTCACAGCAATAATGTTGCTCACATCAGAATATGACTGGCAACATTTCCACTCAGATCAGTCTGAAGAGATCTGCGACTCTTGTGTTTTATGGAAATCAAATGTCAAAATTGCCTAACTGGATTCCCTCAAAGCCCCCCCAGTAATCTTGCCCTGAAGCTTCTGACATTCATGTAAAGGTGAAGACAAACTGTCTGTGGTGATTGGTGCAATATTGCTCCAGGGGTTAGAGCAACTGCCAATCAGAGTTCTTGCAATACAGCCCCGGATTCCAGAACCAGATTTTCTCTGCAAAGCGTGCTGTGTTCTCAGGAGCCTGCGGAGGAAACGCAAGCGGCGGGATCAACATCGGGAAGGGAAAGCACACATAATGCGCCAAATCGCTGCCTATTGTATATGGCATTGTTGTCGGTGTAAACCTTATTGTATTCATATATTCATTATGTCGGGGCGAAAATAGGGAAAATGCTGCAGAACATGCCCAAAGACATGAGGTTAATAACACTGGTCAAGGATAAAATACAACTGACAGGTATAAATTGCCTCAGCTGAAGTCAGGCGTTCAACATATTTCCTTGCTTGTGGCAGTTAAAATAAGTAGAACTTCGATTAGAATAGTCAACACCACTTCACTCCGCTCCCTGCACTCATATAGGCCATTATATATTGGAATGGCAGAGTGTTTTTCAAACGGTGGAACGCAATTACATGTACATTTGCAATGATGCACAGGTGCTATTACAAACAACTGGAAAGATGTTTCATTCAATTCCTGCTCTCCAGGCTTGACTTGCACGTGTGTGCCAGTTGAAGCCATACAAAAGCAAACAATGCGTGTGTGTGTGTGTGTGTGTGGGGGGGGGGGGTGGTGGTGGTGGTGGTATACTGAACTGGGCCTGCTGCCAAAGCACCACCGGCAACACACATCTTAAAACAGCATAAAGACATCTCGCAACAAAGTTCAGATTATGTATCGCATCCTCCGAGACCAATTATCGGTTCGCTGCTTAACCACGCAACTCTCAATTTCCCCTTGTTGCACAACAAAACACGGCAAAATGCGGGAGGCGAAGAGATCCGATGAGTGGAGGATGTGAAAGAACTGGAAACGCAATGTCAGAGTGGATTCGACGGTGGAAATAAAGAGAAACTTTCAGCGCCGTTTATTTGAAAAGGATTTCCATAGGATCAAACAAATTCTCTCGAGGTGGACTGTGTGTGACTGATGTGTTTTGATTTTTTGTGTGTGTGTGTGATTTTTTTTCACACACCATGGTGGAATTATTAGTGTTCCTTTGCAAGGAGAGTGAGTAACCTTGCTGGCTCAGTCTTTGGTGTGACACACGTATGTCTATTCTCCCAATCTCTTTTGATTCGCTGAACATCTGACTGCAGGAAGCGCATCGATGTTACTGTCGCAGCGGCTCGACAAGGAATCTCGTGTACTCTCACATATATCTGAGCCGGTGGGATATAAGGAGCGCAAAAGGGCCTATAGATCTGAGTAACAATTACTCCTGAATAAAAGTTCTGAAAAAAAGAAAAGAAAAAAAAAAGTAAGGCAAGTGCATTGCAAGGTCTTAAATCAGCGCTCGACAGCTCAGGTGTTTTGCTTGTCTGCCGCTGTGAATTGTACCTCAGGGAGATGGAATGACACCCTTTACCCTCCTTCCCCCATCAACCTTGAGCAGGAAAACCAGGGGAGGTGGGGATTGGCTGCTGCCCAAACTTGAATAGTCATCTGTCCTCCCCAATCACTGAGGCTTTCTCTCTTAAAACAAGGGCAAAGTGCTAAGAGAAAGCACACGGGGGACAAAACACGGGTGTCGGCGCCGAGCGGCGGGAAGAATCCGATCTGTGCTAAAATCTCCAGGGGTTAACAGGATGCCTCCGCCAAACCCCCCCTCTGCCCCCCCCCCCATCCCGGAGGAGACACATTTAAAGACGTCTGTTCCAAGAGTCCCTGAGTACGATATAAAGTTTGAGGTGCTGCCGTGTGTGCTGAGCAGAAGGAAGAAATATTTGGTTTGGCAGGGACGGAGATGGTCTAGCTGGACGTTTCATGGCGAAGTCAGATTGGGAAGCAGCAGCGTCTGTAACGCCCACCAGCAACCTCAATCCATTTGAAGTTTGGGACACAACCTTTATTTATCACTCAGCAGGTTACCATATAAAAGATGTTTTTGTATTCTTATTTTTTAAAGAAAAAAAAAAACTCAGTTGAGCTGAAAAGAGCTGTAGATACACGATGGACATGAATTATGCAGAACCAGAAGCCTTGTGCACCCAAGAACTGCAGGAGATAACAAGTACAAGAACAGCGGCGTTAATACTGGCAAAGCGTGCGTGGATGTCAAAAAGTTTAGGGTCTGGGGTCCAAATTTTTGTAACATTCGTCAAAGGAAGAGTGAGCACACATTAGCATTGACAAAAATAAATTCTGTTTACGGCTCTTGCTAGAGGCTGTTTCCAATCGAAAAAAAATTCATTTTGCATAAACATGCACACAACTGCACATTCCTTCAAATCGAACTTCCAGCGAGCGCAGGGACGCGTATCAGCCATTTTATACCGTGAAGTTCAAACATACAAACCAAATGGAAAAGAAGAAGGATTCTGAGTTTGAATGATAATGAAGTCGGTGTCTCAGGGACTTTCAAAGCTCCGCTAATCAATATATTAACAATCCAAAACAGAAGCACTGTGCTTTTTGTTTAGTTGGTGTTTCAAGGTGAGGCAAGGGAATGTTTATCATTTATAGATTCGGACGTTTAAAGGTACCATATGTGATTTTTATACCATAATAAGGCATTGAACAACTATTACCGATATAAGGTGTGGGGGAGTCATGGCATCCTGAGCACTGACTAAAAATCCCTCTGTGTTTGTTGATATCCGAGCATTCTGGGCCTCTATTTTGGTGGTGGGCCCAATGGAGTGTTTATGTTAGTGGATGCTAACGCTGCGGAGCTCAACGTAGCCCAGCGTTCGGCGGACCAAGTCTCTCCAACGTCTCCTCCAACAAGGAAAACACATTCTCTTAATTAATAAAGTTCTAATACAGAGAGACAGATGCAACAGAGTCAACATTGGATTGACATGGACAGGCCCACCAACTGCTAACGCTAAAGCTAAAGCAAAACTTATAGCGAGTGGAAAGGTCCACCCCTTGGTGTTGGTCTGAAATGCTGGCGCTCACAGTGAGATCTAAATCTGGTATATAAATCTACATAACTCAATATCACAACAATCACACCACTACCTTGTGTGCAATATTGTATTTCATTTTGGTTCTGTGAAAAATAGTCATCATGTGCAGTAATTCATCAGTGTGGAATTTTCATCCAACTCTCACGTACTTGTATTTATTATACATATATACATCTACATTTCCTTTCTTTCTATTTATTAACTGTTTTTCTTTTGTGTATGTATGCTGTTTGGACACTGCAATTTCCCCTTTGTGGGATAATAAACAGTATTCTATTCTATTCTATTTCTGATACTCCTATACAATTTGTCATAAAGCCACAATCACATGTCCCAATGTCACTGTGTTTAATACTCAAGCACTTGGTAGCTGACGTAGATAATATTCAACATGCTGCCCCCGAATGGTCACTCTATAAGTAGATACATGCATCAAATGAATACATAGACACATGTTAAACACATATTTAAGAGATCGCTCATAAAAAGTACTCCTTTGGCGATGCTCTGACCCACCACTAGTCCGCTGGCAGGAGAGAGAGGGCAGACCTCGACCAAAGCTGGTTTAAAAATCGCTAAATGGATCAACAACAGAATTTATCGGGCTCCTCCCCCTTCTCACCCAGTGTCACAAAATAAACCCCAGGCCCGGTCATGATTGCACAAACACACACACACTAACACACATGGGTGAAAACATAATCTCCTTGGCAGATGTGATAATTAACTCAGTATTCTTATTCCTACAAAATACCAGAGAGTGAGAGACAAGTTTGGCCCGCAACAGATTGCACGAAAAACCTTATTTTTCGTACTTGATAAGAAATGCTCAGGCTGCCATGGAAATTACTGATGAGAGCTTTGATAGCATTTTGGGAGCAAATTCAATATGTTCATCAGACTGCATTCCTATTCTGTCCAGAGATGTGGACCACACAGAACACGCTGCAGAATTAATCACGCAGAACAGATGTGGAGCTGAATTGCAGAGCATCCTGGGTAATTCCAGGGTGACAGAGCCTATATTTACACTGTTTACATGCTAGACACTTGGTGCATCCATTCGTGTGTTTGTTTATTCTGTTGTTGATTCCTCACAGTCCATCTGACCCCTGACTTTACTTTTTAATCTTTCTTTCACTATTATCGAAACATCCCATTTTGTCAAGCTAATGTAATCAACATAAAATTCTGCGCATAAGCACACTCGGTTTGATCGGAATGTTTCCAGCTGAGCACCTGCATGTTTAATTCATGGAGTCCTTGTGGATTTTATTTTTGACTACTGCTGGTTATACAAAGACAATGACGGCATGCTTTCTTGGCAGACGGGAAACAAGCAAATCGAAAGGCTGTCCCTGCCTTTTAATAATAATACCAATAATAATTGAATGAAAAAAAAGCCTAATCAAAGACTTAAAGCAAATTAGCGGATGAATGATGCAGGTAATACCTTGTCTCTGATTTCAACGTGCCACTTTGCCTTTAATAGAAGGAAGTAATGAGAGAAAAGGCAGCAGCAGATATTCAAAAGCACATTTGAAATAAAAGAAGTCTGCAGCCAGAGTCTCCGCTCAGATACAAAGTTGAATAATGACAGCAGATCAAAACAAGGAATCATAATTAATCATCACTTTCTTGCTCTGTGTCGTATGTGCTCTCGTACTAATTGATTATTTCATAGAGGAATACTAACTGCAAAAGCACCAGATCTAACACAACACGGAAGTATTAATTGTGTGGGAGTGCTTGTCTGATTAGCCGCCATGTGACATCGGTTGTGCGATGTCAGCGTTTGTCGATGGGACGATCTCGGCCGCCCTTCCGCTTTGATGTCAGGCTATCATATGGGTCGCTATGAAATTTTCATGGCCCCCAGAGAATGAAATATGGCTTTCCCTGTAGCATCATGACGTTAACACGTGCAGGACGGAGGCGAAGAGCCATTTGATGGACCACAGGGAAATTTACTGCACAGATAAAGCTCCCTGCAGGATACATCCCATCAGCTTTGGGCGACGTACCATGAGCTCGCTTCATGGGCGTTGGCATCATTTTGATTGGTTTTAATACACAATGCGAGATATTTCATAAAACTTCCTAAATCATAATTAAAACCTGAAAAATTCAGATTGAGATGGTGGCTATTTGAAATACTGTACTCTGATCATGTGGTTTAAACACCCCTTTTGTGATCTATGATGGAGTTTGCCAATGTTTTCAAGCTGCGCACCGCTTTCAAGCAAGCTTCTTTCACTTTGAATCCCTTCAGCGTTCATTGTTGTGGAGGTTTTCACTGAAAAGCCGAATTATCCACTGTTTAGCGGACAAAGAACTTCCCGGAGGGGCTGCGAGCCAAACTGTGCTAATGTTTACTCAGCTTGTTTCCCTGATAACTTAAGATCCAGACGTTCGAGAGGGAGTGGCGTCATCCGCAGAGATCTCCTCTTCAAAAGAAAACGGACAAGGTGATTAAAACAGGTTAAAAAAAAGAATAAGAAAAAAAAGCCCTGAATAAGACAGTTTCACTTTGAAAATCGATGCTTTCCTGATACTGTTCAGCACACAGGGGAGGTCCTTGGAGAGGCCGTGAGCCTCACTTGCTGGCTGCTTCAAGTTGCTCAATTTGTTTGCTGGATAACTTTATCCGAGATCCAGACATGCTGTGATTTAAGTCCTTCAGTTAAGATGAAAGTACGCAAAATAACTACTACTAGTGTTGTAGTTAAGACTGCATGAACCGAGAGCGAGGCTTTACCAAGAACCTGGTGCAGCAAGACCAAGACAAAACCTGGACATCTGAAGGTCGATACTGAGGCAAGACCAAGACTGGATACATCGAAGAATGATTATCACAAAACACAACAGAAATTTTGCAAGAGTGTCGCAGTGTTGTCGTCAAGGCCACACAAACCAAGACCAAGATTTTACCCAGAACACCGAGCACCAAGGAAAGAAGAGAAAGAGGTTTTTTTAATTCTTTTTTTGTGTTGTGGATGTGGCTTTGTCAGGTGAATGTGGCTTTGACTGAAATCAGATGACATTTAATAAGAAGGCAGAGGCTGCAAACTTTGGAGAAATAATCAATCTACCGATGATTGGAAGTCGGGGAAAGGAAGGCTCGGTCTGAAAGCCTGGCAGTGGTGGTCTACACGACTCTGTCAGGATACAAAATCCAGAGTCGCGAGAGCGAGACTAGACCATTTAAAAATGCATTGGAGTCCGAGACGAGACCAAGACCTTCAGAAAGTCATCTTGAGAGCAGTATGAAGTACTACCACGATGTCTATTGGTTTGAATGTCATTGGGCAACGCAAATACACAACTCAATCAAATATGGAGTCAAGGTCTAATCCTGACCCTAAAAATAATCTTAATTCAAGGTCCTCAGAGGAAAACCCTGCCCATAAAATATTATCGCTGACACTATTAACCCGATTGAAAGATGAGCCCTATTGTTTCCCCCTTTTCCGTACTATGGAGATTTCCCTCTGAGCATTCCTGGGTATTAATCAAACTCTGAGGGTTCGGTTTGTCGTGTTATTGATCCGTCCATCCCTGACTTTAAAACACCAGCGATTCTCCCCGGTGAAACATCACACACACACCCTTCACAGTTTCATCAGTCACTGTAACAAGCAGCCGGTGAAAAATCCCTCTTCATATTGGAATAAACATGAACAAAGCGATCGGGTAATTTCGGTGTCAACCCCGGTGTCTAATGTGAAATAATAAAGCATGCGCAATAACCTTGAGAGGACCCTAACATGACAATCAGCGGGTGATGGATGAACTCGCCTGTGGAGGAAGTGCACGCCATAAACGCGTTTCTCCCACCAGCTGAAGTTATTTGCTCCAGCGTTCACTTGGTTATTCAGTCAGTCGGTAAGAGGAGCCGAGGCTTAAATCAATCCATTAGATCCATCCATCATCTCGGTATCTCGGTGGGAGACAAACACTGATGGATATGCTCCCATCGACTGGCATTCCACCTTAAAAAAACACAAAAAAAACGCAGCTTCTGCATCAACAATTTGCTCCGGTGTGTACAGTGAAAGTGTGTGTGTAGATAATAACATATTTGGGGTTTAACTGGTTCCCACACCTACTTCTCCGCCTCATTAGCCCCGGCGTGCCAAGGGGTGATAGTGAATGTTTGAAAATGTCATCGTAAAGTGAAAACATGACGCAGACGCACCGGACAAGGACGCAAAATCAGTGGTCTGTGTCTCCCGACCGCCAGAACCCGCTGGCTTCACCTTGGAAAAAGCCAACTTTTCGCCGGGTTGCCAGATTGCTATCGAGGCGGGCAATGAGTTTAGCGGATCTGCTTCCAAGGAGAATCCACTTATCAGGCTGCTGAAGAGCGAAACGGAAGCGTCGGGGATGTTTAACAACCAAGGGAAATTAAAATATGCTGGTTTAAAAAAACAAACAAAAAAAAAAAGCTTTATATGATTGTGATGCGATTTGATGAAATGTTTCAATCATCGTGCGGAAAACCAAAACCCTCTGCGGACTTCTGGTGTCCAAATTCTCCAAAGCGGGCTCCTGAACGATGACAGTTTGGAGTGGATGAGACGAGACGACTGTAAAGGAAAGACTCCAGTGACGGCGCTAATGAGAAGTTTAAAATGGAAAATCAGCGAGTGACCCAATAACTCATTAGCGGCAGCCTTTCATAAAACAAAGGAAGCTGTTGGAATGATTGGCTGCGCGTGAAGCGGACACAAAGTAGAACAACAGAAACAGGCAGTGACAGGTACGCCACGAGAAATAAAGGCAATATAAAATGGAATATCTCAAAATTGAATTGTACAAGCAGTTATTTTCGGTAGTTGAGTGCTTTTCATTTTGATTGGCTGTCCAGTGATAGATGTTGTTCTTTGGGTAATGCAGCTCCACCGAAGTTTCCTCGTTTGTCGTGTTTTGACGTCTGACTTCGCTTCGATTCACAAGACACATGGCGGGAATCCGTGTCTTTTTGGGGGTGCTACGTAGTGCTTTGGCGTTTTCGCACATTTCGAGGACGTTCAAGCTTCGTCTTTTATCAAAGTTGAGCTCATAACCCGGACACCTGAAAATACAAATCGAAATACAAATCATGGAACTGTACACATTTGACAACTTTAGCAAAGAATT
>CAESWR010000985.1:378579-394917 GCA_903171835.1 Mullus surmuletus
GATTTAGTGGGACATTCCCATGATGCCTTTCATGTTTTATTGAGGGAAGGCTGGCAGGGAGTTTGGGAGGCCTGAGGCTCTCAGAGTGTTCTCACTCAGAAAGGAGGGGGAGGGGCAGACAGAAAAACCAGGACATTCCCAGCATGCATCAGTCTTCACAAACATGTTCACACACACGCACACACACGGCACTGACTCAGCCAACTAGGACCAAACGGGCTCAAACTCAGTGCGGAGGAGGAGGAGGAAACATCCAGATCAGGATGCGAGTGTGTGTGAACATCACTCTGAATATTTGCAGACTCCACAGAGAACTTCACACATCTCCTCATCACACCTCAGATGTTTGGGATTCTTTTTTTCACACATTCTTCTCACATCTCACAGATGAAGAATTGATCCAGAAACAGCAACAGAGAAAAGCAGAGGGGACTGTGGCTCCCTGTCCGCTGCTGCCCCCTGCTGGTCCGCTGGGATCAGCTGACACTCGGAGCCTGCGGCGGCCTCACCGCCTCCCAATCACATGCTTCTGCCCTCAGAAAGGTCAAAGGTCAGGCTCTCAGCAGGGCAGCAGGGTTCATCCTCTGAGGAGAACGAAGACCCTCCTGTGATGTTAGCGCAGATATTCCAGGATGGACCCAGAAACAACATCTGACGGAGCTCCGAAGATAATTGCCCTCATATTGACAAATATCCGGTCAGATGTGATCAATTCACAGCAAAGAGGACGTTCTCGCTCTGAAGGAGCATCTGAGCGTCCACTGGATGGAGCAGGATGGAGCAGGATGGAGACGCGCTGAGGACGCGCCGGCTGAGTGAGCGGATCACAAACAAAGACATCAGCGCTTATTTACCTCTGAGTCGTCTGAGTCCGGGACCGGGAGGAGGCGGCACCGGCGGCGCCGGCGGCACCGGCGGCGGGGATCCGGATCAGAGAAGAACCGCAATCAGAGTCACGGTCAAGATGATGAATGTTCGATCGTTAACACCGGAGCACGAGCCTCACCTGAGCGCGGCGCGCGGCTCCGGTACCGACTGTTGGCCGTCATCTCTCTCGCTCTTCATGCGCGTCCAAACCGGAGGAGAGCAGCGGCGGCGCGTCCGTGGGCGCTGGTCACGGCAGCTCGCGCCCCCGCGGGAGGAAGATGCGCCGGAAGCTGAGAAATCTGCACACACAGACTCACGGACGCGCACGCACGCACGCGGCGTCTGCGTGGAGCGACTGCGCCGCCGCGGTCCACCAGCAGAGGGCGCTGCCGCACTGCGGGGGGCTCGGGGGGGTCTGAAACGTCATGAAGGATGTCCGTTTGGGGCAGGGTGGTCAATCTGTGGTTCCTGGACCAAGTGCGGCCCCAAAGCTGCTCAGCAAACACAGTTAGGAAACTCCAAAGCAACACCAGTGGAAGCTCCGCCCCCCCGCAGAGGTGAGACCTGCCAATCAGCCGAGGCTTCCTGCCACATTGTGATGGGGAAGGTTGACAAACAAATAGAGGGGAGGTGGGCGGGGCTACAGCCCCCACCAGAGGGAGGCAGTGAACAATGACGGGAGCGTGGGAGCGGACCCCCCCCACCACACACACACACTCCTGACCTGGGGAGCCCAGTGACCTCCATACACACACACACACAGTTTCCCACGTGGAGCCGCTCAGATCTTCTCTCACCCAGAATCAGAACCTGCATGTCAGAGGATTTCAGAGGGTTTCCATGACGATATGACGGGGGTCAGATTCATAGTCACCACATTCGCGGTGAAATTGCTGTCAAATCTGTGGTCTGATGACGATTCTCTCTGACAGAACCTGCACCAGTCAGAGGCGTGGAGGTCAAACATGAAGGTCAGACGCTGGCTTGGATTCGATGGTCGAGGTCATCTTTCATCCCAAAAGGTCAAATGTCAATGTGACAAACACAAACTGATACTGAATTATTTGTGCAAAACAATGTACCCTCCCTGTGTGTGTGTGTGTGTGTGTGTGTTTCCTGCAGCTCAGGGTCACATGTTCTCTGCACTGAGAGTTTGTGTTCGCCACCTCGCAGCAGGAAGCGCTCATTGTTCTGAGACGGAGGCGGAGCCACGAGACAGAAGCATCAGGAAACGCTGCGTTTTTTAATTGGTTCTTCAGCTTTAGCAAGAAAAAAAACCTGATGGAGCTCAGATGATTTCTCTGAGAGGGAAACCTGGAGATGCTGAAGTTACACCAGTCAGATCAAAGCCTGGTGGCCATGGAAGGATTAATGTGTGTGTGTGTGTGTGTGTGTGTGTGTGCGTGTGGGTGTTTGTGTTTCTCTATGTTTGGGCTCCTTGGCGACAGGAAATGGTGTCGTTACTGGTGGAAATGAGCTGATGGCTCAGAGATAAGGCAGAGAAAATGGCTCCAGCAATCAAACGAGGGGGCGGAGCCAAAAAACTGAAACTGTGTCACCATACATATATGGGTCAGCTCAGAGGGAGCAGCAGCTGCTCTGGACCAATCAGGTCCAGAGCCGCTGCTGTGTTTTCTTCATTCCTCAGCAGCTCAGGAAGCATCTGCACAAATAATCAATCATGAGAGCATTTAAAAACAAACAACAACAAACCCTCTTGAATTGGCCCCGCCCTCATGAAAAGCAGGAAGTGATTGTCCTTCACGTCCTGTCTCATTCAGCTGAGTCGGCGTGGTGCCCCCTCGCTGGACTTTTTACACATTCCAGTAAAATGGCTCCTGTTTCTTCTCCAACTTTCCTCCTCAGCAGTTGCACCTGTGAGTGAAAGAACATTACGTTTTCCAGGATATTCCAGCCTTTAAAACCTCCGGCAGGACGAAGAGCGCGCGGCGCGACCATGTTTGTTGGAACAGGTGCAGTGAGTCACCCGAGCGGACTGTAAAGTGGACGGTGACTTTAGAGTGTCGGGATTTCCTCCAGACTGAGTCACCAGCTCGTTAACTCGTAAACGCCGCCATTAAAGATGGTGGCGGCCGCAATCGTTACGCCCAGAGCTGCCGTCCACCTGTCCTCTGTGGGGCTGCGGACGCCACTTCCTGATCACACACCACAAGTGCCCCTTCCAGCGGGATTTGTTTGTGTTCCAATGCAGAATGAGTGAAGGCAACAGGAGAATATAGGGTCGCCATGGCAACACACTGGTCAAACTGGTGCCACTGACGCACTGCAGGCGACCAGGGAGGAACAACGCCGCCTGCTGGACACACTGGCGGACCTCAGCGTGTTTACGCATGAATGTACATGTATCTCTACAAGTCCCCCAAACACACACAAGCACACACACACACAAGCGCACACACACACTCTCCTCAATGACAAAAACAGGAGACTGGTGTCAAAGACTGAAGCAGAGCCGACCCAGGTGGCAGGTCCTGCTGCGCCACGGCCTTGTGTGTGTGTGTGTGTGTGTGTGTGTGTGTGTGTGTGTGTCATAAACCAGCTGACGTGGAAAAGGAGGAGAGAATTCCCAGTGGCTCGGAGAACAATGGCACCAAAAGGAAGTGATCAGAAACAGGACATCCTCCACTGCTGCATCTCAGAGCTCCTCCACGTCAGCTGGCTGTCAATCGGCCGCACATACACACCGACACACAGACACACTGACACACCAACACACTGACACACACACACACGAAACAGAAATGTGTTCAACATTATTTAAAGGACACTTTGTTCTGAAGTCGTTTTCTGAATGCAGAGTGGAAGAACCTCCTCAGCTGGTGAAGCAACAAACATTCAGGACAGGAAGCATCTGGGCTTCTGAGGACACACACACACACACACACACACACACACACACACACACACAGGAGGAGCTGATTATGATTGTGTTGTGTATCCAGCCTGGTGGGAGTGTGACTGAGTGACCTACTCACCTACTGGATGACATCACGCTGCTGAAGGCTCGGCTGTGCAGAAGCTCATGGAGATGTTTGCCAGCATGTCGACCTCCAGCAGCAGCAGCAGCTCCTGCATCCACCGCCGCTCTGACCATCGGCTCCTCTCCAACATTGACATGATGTCACTTTGAGACTCAGAAGGAGAGGAAAACCTGTTTGACTGCTTCATCCTTCCTTTCCTCATGATGACGTTTGATGCTGATGACCTCATGAAGGACACTGAACTCACCAGTAACATCACAGCCAACCACTGCCTGATTGTTTCTGGACATCCTTTTAAACTGGCTGAAGTCACCCTGAGTTCGTCCAGCGACAAACTCAAAGACTTGAGTTGATCAAAAAACAACATGCGTTCAAAAGAGAAATCCATTTGCATCACAAACTTGGCCACAAAAAAGTCTGACTCGCAATCACCCGGCACTATTTTTCTCTCCCTTCGTATCACTGTTTCACAGCTGTTTCACAGCTGTTTCACTGCGTTTACATGCTCGGAAGGAGAGCGCTGACGGAAAGGTGATACGAATGGAGGGAAAACAGTCTTGGGTGATTGCGAGGTGATTACTCTTTTGAAGGCATGTTGTTTTTGGGAGCCAAACTCTTCATCCGTGTGACTCCAGCAACTAGAGGAACTACTTTCTGCAACAGAGAAACCGGGCTGGAACTCGGCTCACGGGACGCAGTGGAGGAAAAGTCACTGCTGATGAAGCTCACTGATGGTGAGGAGCTCATACACCTTCATGAAGAAAAACACCAACTAGCCCTTTAAATTGGATGCTTCATTTTACGTCAGGAGGTTCCACTCAGACTGGAACCCAGGTGGTCCAATGGTCCAACCACCCCCCCCCCCCACGATGCCAGTGAAGTGATTCAGCCGTGATCTAAAAAAACACTTAATGAATCAAGCTGAAAGACAAACATCAGTGGCGCCATAATTGGGGGGCGTGTCCAGCTGTTTACAGACACGCTTCATTTTCTGTGCTGTAAACATCCCCCCCACACACACACACACACACACACACACACCCTTCTCAGCCTTCTGGGAGAAGCTGATAAAGCACTGAGTAATTTTCCGTTCATTTGTTGACTCGTATTTTGAGAGTCGACGTGTGTAAACCAACTTATTCCTGATCAGAGGTGGATGTTGGAGGTGGTGGTGGATGTTGGAGTGTGTGTACTCCACTCACACACACACACACACACACTTAAACTTAAACTCACACACTCTCACACGCTTACACTCACACACACACACACTCACTCTCACACACTTACACTAACACTAACACTCACACACACACACTCACTCTCACACACACACACTTACACTCACACACACACACACTTAAACTTAAACTCACACACACACACTCTCACACACTTACACTCACACACACACACACTCACTCTCACACACTTACACTCACACACAGACTCACTCTCACACACACACACTCACACTCACACACACACACACACACACACTCACACACACACACTCACTCTCACACACACACGCTCACTCTCACACACACTCTCACAGTGTGTGTGTCTGAAATGTTTCGTGCTGTCAGTCACAGGAAGACAGCCTCGGCGCGTCCTAGTGCACGCGCGGAGTGGGCGGAGTCGGGGACGCTCGGACCCGCCTGTGATTGGTCCAAACGTGTCCCCCAGAGTCCGGGGCTCCTATAAAGCGGCGGGCGGCGCGGCGGCGGCCACTCTCCGTTCCGCCATGCTCGCCGCCTGCCTGGAGCTGCTCGGCCTGGCGCTGTGCGTCATCGGCTCGCTGCTCGCCATGGTGGCGTGCGGGCTGCCCATGTGGAAGGTCACCGCCTTCATCGACTCCAACATCGTGGTGGCGCAGACCATCTGGGACGGCCTGTGGATGTCCTGCGTGGTCCAGAGCACCGGGCAGATGCAGTGCAAAGTGCACGACTCGGTGCTGGCGCTGGCGCAGGACCTGCAGACGGCGCGCGCGCTCACGGTGGTGTCCGCCGTGCTCGCGGTGGCGGCGCTCAGCGTGACGGTGGCGGGAGCGCAGTGCACCAACTGCATCAGGGACGAGGCGGTGAAGGCGCGGGTGGTGAACGCCGGCGGGGTGATCTACATCGTCAGCGGGCTGCTGGTGCTCGTCCCGCTCTGCTGGATGGCCAACAACATCATCGTGGACTTCCACGACCCGCAGGTGCCGCCGTCCAAGAAGCGTGAGATCGGCGCGGCCATCTACGTGGGCTGGGCCGCCGCGGCGCTGCTGCTGCTCGGCGGGACGCTGCTCTGCTGCTCGCTGTCCGCGGTGGTGCGCGGCGCGCCCATCAAGTACGCGCCCGCCAAGAGCGTGTCCGCCACCGGCGACTTCGACAAGAAGTACTACGTCTGAACCGGAGCCGGAGCCGCAGCCGCAGCCGCAGCCAGACCGGGACCGGGACCGGGACGCGGGACGGGACTCTGAGCGGAGTGCGGGCTGTGCTGCGAATGCGAGCATCAACTGTGGACTGAAGCAGCGTCTCTGAGCCGGTAACGGGGCCGCCGGTCACGGTCATGACTTCAGTTGGTGATGAGGTTGATTCCCGCGGTGACGCGCTCTGAACATCTGTACAGTTTACTTGTGTGATTTAAAAAAAATGTTTTTTTATAAGAAAAATACTTTTATATTAAAGGAAAAACCATAAAGACTCATTTGTATCCTGTTTTCTTTCCCCCCCTGATATGAATCTGCTGATGAGGCGCAACACACAATGACCACCATGAGGGCAAAGGTCACGCAGCAGAAAACAATGGGACAAGTTTGAAATAAAGGAAACGGGCAGAATATTCTGTCAGAATAATCAAGCAGCTGCACTCGTACACACACACACACTCTAATCAAGTGGTGAGAATCTTCATCCTCATCATCATCACCATCATCACCATCATCAGGAAGTGGCCCAGATCTGAGCAGCAGCAATCAGGGCCGTCACGTGGATAAACAAGGAGAGTAGAACAATGAAGCAGATCGCAGATCACAACACACACACACACACACACACACACACATAATCGTAATCACAGACACACACACACACACACACATAATCGTAATCACACACACACGCACACACACACAGAGTGCCCAACTAGCAATTTTCTGCAATAAAACCATTCTGACAATGTTATCTGGAATGTTCTTGCAATGTTTTTAGCGGGAACCATGTGGTCCCATGTTCAAATCCACCTTACAGCTCTTGTTTTTTCATCTCTGAACTGATGAGGGTGATAGAGCCCAGTGACATGGTGAACCAATATGTGCTTATGCGCAAATGGCTACAAACCATGACTGTGAACCATGTGGTCCCATGTTCAAATCCACCTTACAGCTCTCGTTTTCCTACTTCTACTTTAGCATTCAGTGAACCAATGAGAGTGATAGAACTCCGTGACATGTTGAAACAGTATTCTCTGATACTCATGTGGCAACAAACCATGACTGTGAACCATGTGGCCCATGTTCAAATCCATCTTACAGCACATTTTTTCTACATTAGCGGTCAGTGAACTGGTGAAAACAGTATGTTCTGATGGTCAAGTTAGTACAAACTGTCACTGTGAACCATGCAGCTCATGTTTCTTTTACTTCTACTTTACTTCTACTTTACTCCTACTTTTACTACTACTAGTGGTAAGAGCAAGAGACTTTGTGAACATATGTATTCTGATGGTCAAGTTTGTAAAACACCATGACTGTGAACAGTGTGGCCCATGTTCAAGTCCACCTTACAGCACATGCTTTTTGTCTACTCTCGCAGTCAGTGAACTCTAGAGAGTGATAAGGCCCAGTGACCTGGTGAAAACAGTATCTTCTGAAGGTGAAGTTAGTACAAACTTCCACTGTGAACCATGCAGCTCATTTTTCTTTTACTTCTAGCATTAAGGAGGAGAGTAGTAAGAGCAAGAGACCGTGTGAACATATGTATTCTGATGGTCAAGTTTGAAAAAATCCATGACTGTGAACAGTGTGGCCCATGTTCAAGTCCACCTTACAGTACATGGTTTTTTTCTACTTCAGCATTCAGTGAACTGTAGAGAGTGATAAGACCCAGTGATCTCGTGTAAAGCATATGTTCTGATGGTGAAGTTTGTAAAAAACCATGACTGTGACAGTGTGGCCCATGTTCAAGTCCACCTTACAGCACATGTTTTTGTTTTTTTCTAACTTTAGCATTCAGTGAACTGATGAGAGTGGTAAGAGCAAGAGACCGTGTGAACATATGTATTCTGATGGTCAAGTTTGAAAAAAAACCATGACTGTGAACAGTGTGGCCCATGTTCAAGTCCACCTTACAGCACATGTTTTTTTTCTACTTTAACATTCAGTGAACTGAGGAGAGTGGTAAGGCCAAGAGACCTCGTGAACATATGATTTCTGATGGTCAAGTTTGTAAAAAACCATGACTGTGAAGTGTGGCCCATGCTCAAATGCACCTTACAGCACATGTTCCTTCTAGCTTAGCATTCAGTGAACTCACCCAAGTGATAAGGCCCAGTGACCTGCTGACAAGCATGTGTTCTGAAAGTCAAGTTGGTACAATCCCTGACTCTGAACAATGTTTCCCTTTGTTCAAATCCGCCATACAGCACAGGTTTTGTCTACTTTAGCATTCAGTGAACTGGGAAGCTGTGGTAAGAGCAAGAGACATTGTGAACATATGTATTCTGATGGTCAAGTTTGTAAAAAAAACATGACTGTGAACATTGTGGCCCATGTTCAAATCCACCTTACAACACATGCTTTTTCTATACTCGAGCAGTCAGTGAACTATAGAGAGTGATTGTGAACCATAGGTCCAATGTTTAAATCGACCTAACAGATCTTGTTTTTTCATCAGTGAACTGTCCAGTAGGTAAAAACTGTGACTGTGAACTCTAGGTCCAATGTTCAAATCTACCTAACAGCTCTTGTTTTTTCATCAGTGAACTGTCCAGTAGGTGAAAACCATGACTGTGAACCATAGGTCCTATGTTCAAATCGACGTAACAGCTCTTATTTTTTCATCCGTGAACTGACCAGTAGGTGAAAACTATGACTGTGAATCATATGTCCAATGTAGAAATCCATCTTACAGCTCAAAAAATCTGACTGCGAAACAGTATTTCCCATGTTCAAATCTACGTAAGAGCTGTTGTTTTTTAATCAATGAAGTAATGAGAGAGAGAGAGCCCAGTGACTTGGTGAAAACAGTATGCTCTGATTGTCCAATGAGTGAAAACCGTGACTGTGGACTATAGGTCCAATGTTCAAACCTACCTAACCGCTCTTGTTTTTTCATCAGTGAACGGTCCTGTGAGTGAAAACCATGACTGTGAACCTTAGGTCCCATGTTCAAATCCATCTTCCAGCTCAAAAATCCTGACTTTGAAACAGTATTTTCCATGTTCAAATCTACCTGACAGCTCTTGTTTTTTCATCAGTGAACTGTCCAGTAGGTGAAAACCGTGACTGTGAACTCTAGGTCCAATGTTCAAATCTACCTAACAACTCTTGTTTTTTCATCAGTGAACTGTCCAGTAGGTGAAAACCTCGACTGTGAACCATAGGTCCTATGTTCAAATCTCCCTAACAGCTCTTTTTTTTCATCAGTGAACTGTCCAGTAGGTGAAAGCCATAACTGTGAATCATATGTCCCATGTTGAAACCCATCTTACAGCTCAAAAAAACCTGAATGTGAGACAGTATTTCCCATGTTCAAATCGACCTTACAGCTCTTGTTTTTTCATCAGTGAACTGTTCAGTAGGTGAAAACCATGACTGTGAACCATAGGTCCAATGTTCAAATCGACCTAACAGCTCTTGTTTTTTCATCAGTGAACTGTACAGTAGGTGAAAACCATGACTGTGAATCATATGTCCCATGTTCAAATCCATCTTCCATTTAAAAAAACCTGACTGTGAAACAGTATTTCCCATGTTCAAATTTACCTCACAGCTCTTGTTATTTCATCTATGAACTGATGAGAGAGAGAGAGAGCCCACTGACCTGGTGAAAACAGTATGCTCTGATTGTCCAATGAGTGGAAACCGTGAGTGTGAACTATAGGTCCAATGTTCAAATCTACCTAACAGCTCTTGTTATTTCATCAATGTACTGATGAGAGACAGAGAGAGCCCACTGACCTGGTGAAAACAGTATGCTCTGATTGTCCAATGAGTGAGAACCGTGAGTGTGAACTATAGGTCCAATGTTCAAATCTACCTAACAGCTCTGGTTTTTCATCAATGAACTGTTCAGTTGGTGAAAACCATTACTGTGAACCATAGGTCCAATGTTCAAATCGACCTAACAGCTCGTGTTTTTTCATCATTGAACTGTCCAATGAGTGAAAACCATGACTGTGAACTACAGGTCCAATGTTCAAATCCATCTTACAGCTCCAAAAACCTGAATGCGAAACAATATTTCCCATGTTCAAATCTACCTAAGAACTGTTGTTTTTTCATCAATGAACTAATGAGAGCGAGAGAGCCCAGTGACTTGGTGAAAACAGTATGCTCTGATTGTCCAATGAGTGAAAACCGTGAGTGTGAACTATAGGTCCAATGTTCAAATCTACCTAACAGCTCTTGTTTTTTCATCAATGAACTGTCCAGTAGGTGAAAACCGTGACTGTGAACCATAGGTCCAATGTTCAAATTTACCTAACAGCTCCTGTTTTTTCATCAATCAATTGATGAGAGATAAAGAGCCCAGTGACCTGGTGAAAACAGTATGCTCTGATTGTCCAATGAGTGAAAACCGTTACTGTAAACTATTGGTCCAATGTTCAAATCTACCTAACAGCTCTTGTTTTTTCATCAGTGAACTGTTCAGTAGGTGAAAATCATGACTGTGAACCATAGGTCCAATGTTCAAATCTACCTAATAGCTCTTGTTTTTTCATCAGTGAGCTGTACAGTAGGTGAAAACCATGACTGTGAATCATATGTCCCATGTTCAAATCCATCTTCCATTTCAAAAAACCTGACTGTGAAACAGTATTTCCCATGTTCAAATCTACCTCACAGCTCTTGTTATTTCATCTATGAACTGATGAGAGAGAGAGAGAGCCCACTGACCTGGTGAAAACAGTATGCTCTGATTGTCCAATGAGTGGAAACCGTGAGTGTGAACTATAGGTCCAATGTTCAAATCTACCTAACAGCTCTTGTTATTTCATCTATGTACTGATGAGAGAGAGAGAGAGCCCACTGACCTGGTGAAAACAGTATGCTCTGATTGTCCAGTGAGTGTGAACTATAGGTCCAATGTTCAAATCTACCTAACAGCTCTGGTTTTTCATCAATGAACTGTTCAGTTGGTGAAAACCATTACTGTGAACCATAGGTCCAATGTTCAAATCGACCTAACATCTCGTGTTTTTTCATCATTGAACTGTCCAATGAGTGAAAACCATGACTGTGAACTACAGGTCCAATGTTCAAATCCATCTTACAGCCCCAAAAACCTGAATGCGAAACAATATTTCCCATGTTCAAATCTACCTAACAGCTCTTGTTTTTTCATCAATGAACTGTCCAGTAGGTGAAAACCGTGACTGTGAACCATAGGTCCAATGTTCAAATTTACCTAACAGCTCCTGTTTTTTCATCAATCAATTGATGAGAGATAAAGAGCCCAGTGACCTGGTGAAAACAGTATGTTCTGATTGTCCAATGAGTGAAAACCGTGACTGTGAACTATAGGTCCAATGTTCAAATCTACCTAACAGCTCTTGTTTTTTCATCAGTGAACTGTCCAGTAGGTGAAAACCATGACTGTGAACGATATGTCCCATGTTTAAATCCATCTTACAGTTCAAAAAACCTGACTGCAAAAAAGTATTTCCCATGTTCTAATCTACCTAACAGCTCTTGTTTTTTCAGCAATGAACTGTTCAGTAGGTGAAAACCATGACTGTGAACCATAGATCCAATGTTCAAATCGACCTAACAGCTCTTGTTTTTTCATCAGTGAACTGTCCAGTAGGTGAAAACCATGACTGTGAATCATATGTCCCATGTTGAAATCCATCTTACAGCTCTTGTTTTTTCATCAGTGAACTGTCCAGTAGGTGAAAGCCATGACTGTGAATCATATGTCCCATGTTGAAACCCATCTTACAGCTCAAAAAAACGTGAATGTGAAACAGTATTTCCCATGTTCAAATCGACCCTACAGCTCTTGTTTTTTCATCAGTGAACTGTTCAGTAGGTGAAAGCCATGACTGTGAACCATAGGTCCAATGTTCAAATCTACCTAATAGCTCTTGTTTTTTCATCAGTGAACTGTACAGTAGGTGAAAACCATGACTGTGAATCATATGTCCCATGTTCAAATCCATCTTCCATTTCAAAAAACCTGACTGTGAAACAGTATTTCCCATGTTCAAATCTACCTAACAGCTCTTGTTATTTCATCCATGAACTGATGAGAGAGAGAGAGAGCCCACTGACCTGGTGAAAACAGTATGCTCTGATTGTCCAATGAGTGAAAACCGTGAGTGTGAACTGTAGGTCCAATGTTCAAATCTACCTAACAGCTCTGGTTTTTCGTCAATGAACTGTCCAGTAGGTGAAACCGTGATTATGAACCATATGTCTGATATTCAAATCTACCTAACAGCTCTTGTTTTTTCATCAATGAACTGTCCAGTAGGTGAAAAACATGACTGTGAATCATAGGTCCAATGTTCAAATCTACCTAACAGCTCTTGTTTTTTCATCAGTGAACTGTCCAGTCGGTGAAAACCATGACTGTGAATCACATGTCCCATGTTGAATTCCATCTTACAGCTCAAAAAACCTGTCTGTGAAACTGTATTTCCCATGTTCAAATCTACCTAACAGCTCTTGTCTTTTCAGCAGTGAACTGTTCAGTAGGTGAAAACCATGACTGTGAACCATAGATCCAATGTTCAAATCGACCTAACAGCTCTTGTTTTTTCATCAGTGAACTGTCCAGTAGGTGAAAACCATGACTGTGAATCATATGTCCAATGCTGAAATCCATCTTCCAGCTCAAAAGACCTGACAGTGTAACAGTATTTCCCATGTTCAAATCTACGGAACAGCTCTTGTTATTTCATCTATGAACTGATGAGAGAGCGAGAGAGCCCACTGACCTGGTGAAAACAGTATGCTCTGATTGTCCAATGAGTGAAAACCGTGAGTGTGAACTATAGGTCCAATGTTCAAATCTAATTAACAGCTCTTGTTTTTTCATAAATGAACTGTCCAGTAGGTGAAAACCATGACTGTGAACCATACGTCCAATGTTCAAATCTACCAAACAGCTCTTGTTTTTTCATCAGTGAACTGTCCAGTAGGTGAAAACCACTACTGTGAAACGAAATGTCCCATGTTCAAATCCATCTTACAGCTCAAAAAACCTGAATGCGAAACAGTATATCCCATGTTCAAATCTACCTCAGAGCTCTTGTTTTTTCATTAATGAACGAATGAGAGAGAGAGAGCCCTGTGACTTGATGAAAACAGTATGCTCTGATTGTCCAATGAGTGAAAACCGTGAGTGTGAACTATAGGTCCAATGTTCAAATCTACCTAACAGCTCTTGTTTTTTCATCAGTGAACTGTCCAGTAGGTGAAAACCATGACTGTGAACCATAGGTCCAATGTTCAAATCGACCTAACAGCTCTTGTTTTTTCATCAGTGAACTTTCCAGTAGGTGAAAACCATGACTGTGAACCATAGGTCCAATATTCAAATTTACCTAACAGCTCCTGTTTTTTCATCAATCAATTGATGAGAGACAAAGAGCCCAGTGACCTGCTGAAAACAGTATGCTCTGATTGTCCAATGAGTGAAAACCGTGACTGTGAACTATAGGTCCAATGTTCAAATCTATCTAACAGCTCTTGTTTTTTTTATCAATGAACTGTCCAGTAGGTGAAAACCATGACTGTGAACGATATGTCCCATGTTTAAATCCATCTTACAGCTCAAAAAACCTGACTGCGAAACACTATTTCCCATGTTCAAATCTACCTAACAGCTCTTGTTTTTTCAGCAGTGAACTGTTCAGTAGGTGAAAACCATGACTGTGAACCATAGATCCAATGTTCAAATCGACCTAACAGCTCTTGTTTTTTCATCAGTGAACTGTCCAGTAGGTGAAAACCATGACTGTGAATCATATGTCCCATGTTGAAATCCATCTTACAGCTCTTGTTTTTTCATCAGTGAACTGTCCAGTAGGTGAAAGCCATAACTGTGAATCATATGTCCCATGTTTAAACCCATCTTACAGCTCAAAAAAACGTGAATGTGAAACAGTATTTCCCATGTTCAAATCGACCTTACAGCTCCTGTTTTTTCATCAGTGAACTGTTCAGTAGGTGAAAACCATGACTGTGAACCATAGGTCCAATGTTCAAATCGACCTAACAGCTCGTGTTTTTTCATCATAGAAACTGTCCAGTGAGTGAAAACCATGACTGTGAACTACAGGTCCAATGTTCAAATCCATCTTACAGCTCAAAAAACCTGAATGCGAAACAATATTTCCCATGTTCAAATCTACCTAAGAGCTGTTGTTTTTTCATCAATGAACTAATGAGAGCGAGAGAGCCGAGTGACTTGGTGAAAACAGTATGCTCTGATTGTCTAATGAGTGAAAACCGTGACTGTGAACTATAGGTCCAATGTTCAAATCTACCTAACAGCTCTTGTTTTTTCATAATTGAACTGTCCAGTAGGTGAAAACCATGACTGTGAACGATATGTCCCATGTTTAAATCCATCTTACAGTTCAAAAAACCTGACTGCGAAACAGTACTTCCCATGTTCTAATCTACCTAACAGCTCTTGTTTTTTCAGCAGTGAACTGTTCAGTAGGTGAAAACCATGACTGTGAACCATAGATCGTATGTTCAAATCGACCTAACAGCTCTTGTTTTTTCATCAGTGAACTGTACAGTAGGTGAAAACCATGACTGTGAACCATAGGTCCAATGTTCAAATCTACCTAATAGCTCTTGTTTTTTCGTCAGTGACCTCTTCAGTGGGTGAAAACCATGACTGTGAACCATAGGTCTGATATTCAAATCTACCGAACAGCTCTTATTTTTTCATCAATGAACTGTCCAGTAGGTGAAAACCATGACTGTGAACCATAGGTCCAATGTTCAAATCTACCTAACAGCTCCTGTTTTTCATCAATCAATTGATGAGAGACAAAGAGCCCAGAGACCTGGTGAAAACAGCATGGTCTATTTTCCCAATGAGTGAAAACCCAGAGTGTGAACTATTGGTCCAATGTTCAAATCTACCTAACAGCTCTTGTTTTTTCATCAGTGAACTGTCCAGTAGCTGAAAAAAATGACTGCGAATTATATGTCCCATCTTGAAATCCATCTTACAGCTGAAAAAACCTGTCTGTGAAACAGTATTTCCCATGTTCAAATCGACCTAACAGCTCTTGTTTTTTCATCAGTGGACTGTCCAGTAGGTGAAAAAAATGACTCTGAACCATAAGTCCAATGTTCAAATCGACCTAACAGCTCTTGTTTTTTCATCAGTGAACTGTGCAGTAGGTGAAAACCATGACTGTGAATCATATGTCCCGTGTTCAAATCCATCTTACAGCTCAAAAGACCTGACTGCGAAACAGTATTTCCCATGTTCAAATCTACCTAACAACTCTTGTTTTTTCATCAATGAACTGATGAGAGAGCCCAATGACCTGGTGAAAACAGTATGCTCTGATTGTCAAATGAGTGAAAACCGTGAGTGTGAACTATAGCTCCAATGTTCAAATCTACCTAACAGCTCTTGTTTTTTCATCAGTGAACTGTCCAGTAGGTGAACACCATGACTGTGAATCATATGTCCCATGTTGAATTCCATCTTACAGCTCAAAAAACCTGTCTGTGAAACTGTATTTCCCATGTTCAAATCTACCTAACAGCTCTTGTTTTTTCATCAGTGAACTGTTGAGTAGGTGAAAAACCATGACTGTGAAGGATAGATCCAATGTTCAAATCGACCTAACAACTCTTGTTTTTTCATCAGTGAACTGTCCAGTAGGTGAAAACCATGTCTGTGAATCATATGTCCCATGTTGAAATCCATCTTACAGCTCTTGTTTTTTCATCAGTGAACTGTCCAGTAGGTGAAAACCATGACTGTGAATCAAATGTCCAATGTTGAAATCCATCTTACAGATCAAAAAAACCTGACTGCGAAACAGTATTTCCCATGTTCAAATCTACCTAACAGCTTTTGTTTTTTAATCAGTGAACTGTCCAGTAGGTGAAAACCATGACTGGGAACGATATGTCCCATGGTCAAATCCATCTTACAGCTCAAAAAACCTGTTCAAATCTACCTAACAGCTCCTGTTTTTCATCAATCAATTGATGAGAGACAAAGAGCCCAGAGACCTGGTGAAAACAGCATGGTCTATTTTCCCAATGAGTGAAAAC
>CAESWR010000986.1:0-13664 GCA_903171835.1 Mullus surmuletus
GATGACATCTCTTCTCGCCACCACAAGAGGTTCCCACTCATCGTTTAACTAAACCCCGACTCTGCTGCCGCTGCTGCTGCTGCTGCTGCTCCCCAGCCCGTGCAGCTCCTATAGGCGGCTGCAGAAAAAGCACACCGGCTGATATATGCAGCCGAGCGTGTGGGTATGAGGCTTCTGAGCGGCGAGGGGGGCGGGGGCGGCGCTGAAGTGAGAGTCAGTGGCGTGTAACGGAACACACACTCGGGGCTTGATTGGCTTGTCTTCAACCCCCCCCCCACCCCTCTTTTGCAACATATTTTTTGTTTTCATCTCCACAATTCTCCGTATTTGGCTTGAGACTATGCTTTTATGTCACTCCTCCACTTTTTTTCTTTTTTTGGTTTGTCGCCACTCTCAATGTGAACCGGAAGAACTATAGGTTGGAAAGTGTATTGAGTGAAACCCCCCAAAAAGGGCTTTTTTTCAGAAACACTGACACTGAAAGAAATGTACATATAAACTTAGTAGTAGTAATAGTAATTAAAAATAATTTATTGGACAATTTAGATCAAATCACAGCTTTTTGTTGCATCCTTGAAATGAGCTATATGATATAAAATGGCATTTGATTGTGCAATGTAGGCAAAAACTAAATAGAATCAATTGAAAAGTAAAGTTACTCCAACAAACATGTGAAGGAGGGTGTGTTTGTCTAAAACCAATATCACCATTGTGTGTGTTTTAATTGCAGACTGTCCCAGAAACACAGAGGTGAAACACATAAATAAAAATGATAGTGGAGGACAAAAAACAAACAAACTGGGCGAGACAGACAATAGGAAGTAATGTGAAGGGGCAAGGGGGGGAGGGGTGCTGACGAGGAGGGAGAAGGTGGGGAGGGAGGGAGGGACGGGGGGGGGGGTTTGTGAGGGCGCAGGATCTGGAGGGAAAGAGATAACGGCGCACTCTCTCTGATTCGTCATGTGAGTGGTGTGTCACGGCGGGCGACTGGCCTGCAGAGATAGGGCCGGGGCCCACCTCGGTAATCTGCTCGGCAAACACATACACATACATACAAATCTTACCAGTAATCAAATTTACTCAGGCGAGGTGTTCATCAAAACCTGTGCACTCAGTCAACCTGCGCTATTAATCCAACAAAGACCCATTTGAGGAAAATGAGCCGCGGGTGCCGACGCCAATATGGAAGTGCGGGTGAAAGGTAAACGGAGTGCGGTTACAAAGCACCTTTGTACTCCGCCGTCACCAAAGCAGCTGGATTTATGTGGCGGAAGTGAGCTGGAAGTATCGTATTTGCCATCATGCAGTATATATCATTTGACTTTTTTTTTTCTTCGTGCATTAACCATTCAGGACAACAAAAGTAAAGATTAACTTTAAGTTGTAAATAACGCTGGTGATACTGTTATTGGCCTGACTGGAGATCAATAGGGAGGTCGTCCTGGGAGATTAGTCGGAAGAATGCATCACAGGGGCGCTGCTTCTTTGAAACTAGAGGTTGTACGGGGGAGGTTGTCCGGTTAAAAGTGACCTGGAGCTTTGCGAGGTTGAGAGACGTGGAGGAGGAGGAAGAGGAGGAAAAGGAGGAGTGACACTCTTGTTATTGGAGGCTTGAAATTAAGATTTTATAACTCAATCTTCAGCGTAATGCACCTTTAAGGCCTCAGTGTTCACCTTTTGATCCCCCATTTTATTTACTTTATGTGACTGTCAGCACTGCAGGCTTCAACTAAAAAACAGCTTTCTCACATCTCTGCTGGAAGTAGGAGAGTGCGCGGATGTTTTGGGAGGGAAAAAAAAAAAAACTCCTGACACCTTTTCTCACGAATTTGGGGATTTCTTCAGATGACACGAAGCGCTCCTTAAACATCCTTCGCTTCTTCCCAGAGCGCCCCGGAGGCCTTCGTCAGCCGGGCCGACTTTGATCAGAGCGGACAGGAGCTGTCGGGGAGCATCAGGACGGTGCAACTCAGGGCTGCCGACTGGGAAGAGGTCAAAAGTCACTGACCTGGAGTTGGTGTAAACAATTTCGGCGCTGGGTTATGACAACAAAGCAAGGCGAAGCTTCTGGTTAGATGATGAACTCACGGCTAATGCCATCTGGACTGAAGTGGTCAGGGGAAACACGCAGGGAATTACATTATTCTCTCACACACCCAAGCAGAAACACACATGCACCTTGAGCTTCATCAGGATCATAATTGCATCAGCCTTGGAGATGAGAGAGTGGTAGAGCACTGATTGCGGATTGCCCTCTGCAATCGGACCAATTTGGCTCCTTTTGTCCATGTGCTTCAATCAACCTTCACAAACCCAACCCACACCACAACACACACAAAATCACATACCCCGTCCCCAGCTGTGTGTCGCCGCCAGGAAGCACGACCTCAACACAAGCAACAGACACCATTGGCGTTGGGTTGGTGACCTTCTTCGCCGCGCGGTCGCAGGTACGGCCGGAGTTGCGGCGCTGTGACACGAAGATAAACTCGGACCGCTCGGAGATAAAGCCACAGATAAAGTCACTGGGGGCGAGGACGGGACAGCGATAGAAGGGAGAAGGCGTTGAGAGGTATGCATCTGTTGCTAAAAAACAAAAAATAACAGCAGCGATTATGCATCCGCTGCTGGAAGATGTCGAAGAGAAGCTCGGAGAGTGTGTGTGTGTTCCTGCGCTGGTATTCCAAAAGGCAGGAAAGACTTAATGGGCATCAATCTGCCCTCGTTCTCTCAGGAGGCCCTGCGCTTTGTCTTAAATAAAGGCCTATATGAATATCCTCTATTATTCATTAAAAATTCCATTTCCATTTTAATTTACCGTCATTGTTAGGGGAAAGTCGGGCGCAAACGTACTCGGAAGTGATTTACCTCCTATAGACAGCATTCAAAACAGCACTTCCGCATTAATAGAATTCCAACCATTTACAGCCTCTGAAAAAGAAAGGATGCGTACTGCTATATGAATAAAGATACAAGCATAAGCAACTCTGATGCATGAGTGACAATGAAATGACCAGAAACTCAATATCACCTTCCACGGATAATCTTTATCATCATCATCTGGTGTTTATTTACCATGTAGACAATTGTAAAGTGTCTTTGAGTACTCTGACAAGCACCGTACACTTAAAATATATTATAATTGTAGAATGGATTTGTGTTGTCTAAACCCAGTAGTCTCACTCTGAGCAACATTTTTTTCTACTTTTGGTATGCAGCAGACCTCTCATGATGGCGGCCATGTACATGAAACACTAATACTATATGGCGTATTTGACCAAGAATCACGTTTTTGCCTTGGTTTTCCTCCCACAAATGTGAAAGAATGAGCAAGTGTCAGTGCCGGATGAATTGTTCTGCCACATATGACCCGAGGACATGTTGTCGGCATACACAATATGACACGCACGCACACATGCTTCTTTGCGATTGGGGCTGTCGGTCGGTCATGCACATCCGTTGTTTTCCTGTTTGGAAGATTTTCCTTGCTTCGCGTGGAGGGTCTGCGGTGCTGAGGCGATTTTAAAGCTCTTTGGGGCAAATTTGCGCAACATGAATAAACCGGATTTGAAGTGGTAGATGCTCGGGAAAAACCTCAACAGAGATTCATTCCAGTACCTGGAACAAGCCACGAAGTCTAAAGCTGTTCTACCTCCACACTGCTGCTGGAGGGTCAACAAGCTAACTTTCAAAAGTGAATCCCGGAAACGTCATTTTGAATGTGGTGCAATTTGTTGGCTCGACCCGGGGCCGTGAATATGTCTCACCTCCGTTCTCACTTTGCATCACGTCAGTGCGAAGATCAACCAGAAACAGCAGCGGCTACCTGTGGCAAAGCTCTTGGAAAACATCAGAGGTGGAGAAAATGAGCCTGCTTTGTTGTGCTAAAGAGGCGGTGATGTAGGCAATGCTTGAGAAGCAGAGTTAGAAAATGTAAAAGAATGGGCCAATTCAGAATTCATAGCTTCCATAGCTTGTATTCCCATCCTAAGAGCCAGCGATGATGAAAAATAAAGGGTATCTACAGGTATATCAGTAATATCTGGGATCTTTTTGTCTGTTAGCAGGACATCGGAAAAGGTTCTAAAAAGATTTGCAAGAGTCTTTTATCCGCCATCATCTACGGATTTGATCAGATTACCAATTGCTGGGTATCTAATAACATTCTTATCAACTCAGGGGGAATATTAATCAAAAAGCCAAAGCTTCACTACAAGACACCTCTGAAAGGGACCACCGTCTGCTTGTAGGGGTACAAACAGAGAGTGTGTGTATGTGTGTGTACTTTGGCGACATGAATCGATAAACACAGTCACAAAAAGTCGATCGTTAAAGGTCAGGGTGAGCGGGGTTGTGAGTTTCGGGAAAGTACGGGTCAGGCAAGAAGTGCTTATGGATATCATTAAGTGTCCTGGAAGTGAAGGTAAGTAAGTAATGCTTTATGAAGAGGTAGGAGTGTGTGTATTGAGTGTGTGTGTGTGTATGTGTCGTTTTGGATAGGGTCCCAGGCTTGGCAAGTTCCAGTCCTTGTGTTCACGCCGTATTACCTCACCAGCCGTGACACACACCCACAACAGAACAACACTAGCCGAGCCGAGGCCAAAACAGCACAGCTTTTAGCCATCCGCGCGCACACACACCCACACACACACACTCAATACACACACAAAGCCAGGCTGCAACCTCAAACAGCCTGAGCCAACGCTACAGTCTGCTAACCTGACACACAACGGGGCAGCTGGGTCTGTGTCTGTGAAAATGAACAGGTCTGTTTTTTGGTTGTTTTTTTTTTTTTGATGCTCTGCAGAGTCTGGCAGCATTGGAATAATCAAAAACGTTTGAGCCAATAACACACGGCGCCGAGCGGAATGTGTTGCAACAGTGAATTGCAATGCTGCTTTGGTTTTGCTGATCTGTTAGCATGTTTTTCGTCCAAGCAGCGGGTCATACTCCCCGTGCGGTACACGCCGGGGCGGGTGGGTCGCAAATGGTGCTCGGCGTCGGGTAGAAAAGTGGTCTTGCTACAAACCCATTTTCACCAACAACCAACAAGAGCTGTGTATGGAGCGGTTTTAGGGAGCCGATGGGTGAAGGATGACCACAAACAAGCATGGCAAGCTACTTTATCATGTTTCTGTACACCATAAATGCAGTGATATGAACTGGTTTGTGGTCTGCTCGGGATCCTTGTTGTTTCAGAGATTGCCATTTTCATCAACCTGAGACCATTGGTCTGCATGGACTGTGCATTTCTCCAAAGGGCCTGTTTGTGAGTTGGAGGTCACAGTTGAAGGTTTTGACAAATGTCCCAAGTGTGATGGATACCCCCAGTTGAAACTGTTCCCACAGGGTTGCACCCATACTCATAGAACCTGGGGTTTCGATAAGTAACTGAGGGTTCTGATCTGCACTATGTCGACCCACCCACTGAGTGCAACTATAAGAAACCTTATATAATCATATGTAAAGTTGAAGTGTTACTTGCCATGGATGTGATGGTGTGTGTAATATATTATCTATTAGCGAATGAAAGATAGTAGTCTGTTCCTATTAGAACAACTCCGATGATTAATTGACTGTAGAGGAAGTTGACCGACCAGAGAGGGGTCTCCCCACAGGTTCTGTCATCTATATATCAACCTATCTTAAATCAAATCAAATGTACAACCGCGGGATAAATGGACGACGCTCTTCACGCATCCAGGAGGGTCACCGTAGTCACGTCTGGGCTCACGTCCAGTATGACATCTCCATCAGGGAAAAAAGTAAGTCCATTAGGCGGCGGCAAAACATAGCTCAGCCAGACGCGGAGAGCCTATCCATCACTCGCCTCCCTCCGTAAATGAGTGTTGTTATTGTGCTCAGGAGAGTGCAGGAATCTCAGCCTCTGAAGAAAGCTTTCCACACTCCACATAATGGCAGGAAGATACTGCCAGCGATGAAGGGGAAGAAACAGGAGAGCATTAGACGAGCTATTTGTTTTCATTCTCTGAGAGGCAGCGGCAACAATTAAGCGGCGTCTTTGCAACATGTCTAAAAGCCGCTTCTTACGAGTCCGAAAACCTGCTGAAAAACATCAGACAAATTCATCACCTTCATGACCTCCGCTCTCTCATGGATGACAATTATTGGTAAGTTTAGACAAAAAAAAGAACAATTTGGAGGTCTCACAGGGGTCACTTCAAACAACAATACTGAGCAGGAGCAGAACCCAGCGGGATGTATACCTTCTGCCCTTCTTAAAAGTGTGTGAAAGCTTGCCACCTGCGGTGTTTCAGCATTACCACAAACCTTCAGTGTGCCGCGTGTCCCCCACCACTGAGTAAATGTGCGCCACTTACTGATTATGAGGCCATTTCCCGTCGCTAGCGCCATAAGTGGGTGCCATTTTGGTTAGTCCGCGAATCCAAATTTGTACATTTTAAATGCACATTCATGGAGGTCAACATCATATGTACAGACTTTTTTTAGCTTCCTCTCTGCTGTATATCCAACCCCTGTAAGAGGTTATTTGTCAGGACAATAACAAGGATAAATCTCGGTTGAGCAAACACTGCTAATATATGATAATTTTTTGCAAGATGTGTGAGGAGTTTCACGGTGGAGAGAAGACGCACCGATTGCAATCGCAACCCAAGTCTGCGCTGACCTCTGGAAAATAAGCCTTTGCAGCTTTTGAGTCATCAAAGCCAGTCTCTCGCTGTAATAAGCATTCTTGCGTGAGACACAATAGACTCGTCTTATCATCAGAGCCGGTAAAAGCTATAAAGCTCAGTGGGCCCGGAGCAGCGCCTTGAGGTATGTCACACACAAAAAAAGCAATCTAGTTTCCAATAACAATACGCAGCAAAAATGTTTCCCACTCGTCCACTTCTCAGGCAAATTTGCATCGACCTGACGTGTGGAGGGAATATTCACAGCATCGAATTATGCTGATGGAGAATTACACAAGACAAGTTAATCTGCGAGGGAGATCAATCAGTGATAGGCGCTCACCTCCTACGTACGTTCAGCCAGCGCGACGCGGTGTGTATATCCGCTTAGCCTCTCCCCATCTGATACCACCAACCTTCTAATTTTCTAAGCCGTAATGGTGATCACAGGTCACCTTCAACACGCTGAAACACATGCTCCTCCAGCTCTTCCTCTTCATTTCACAATTTAAAAAGTGATCATTTGCCTCCCAGGTCGGAACGCTGCCGCTCGGTCTTGAAGAATATCAAAGGGCAGGGCCGGGCATCTCTCTCTCTGTCATAATGTCACAGTCACAGCTGAGTAAAAGCGATCGGATGATCATTGGAACGCAGTCATGTGGAACAATGCAAAAGCTGAGAAAGATGTGGCGGGAACACTCTGACTGTGAAGTATCGAGCGGGGAGGAAAAAGGTATGCGAGCGTATTTTGGTGCAGAGAAAACGAGGTGACCACGCCCTCGCTGGGCCAAAAAAAAAAAAAGCTATAGCGAGAAGATGATAGCAAATGTTTTTTTCACTCCCTGCTGACAGAGAATTGATTCAGTCTCTTTTATCTTTACTGATACACCCATCATTCACTGGATAGTGCATGAGAGTATCTCACGTATGGCAGCCATGTTGAAGAGGGGTGTATTCTTGTGCAAATCGCCGAGGTTCAATACAGCCATCATTCAATATTGCATAATTTCAGGCTGCTTTTTCCAAACACACTCCCTACAGCAAAGCAAATAAAAGCAAATATGGGTATTTACTACAAAAGAACTCCAATCTTTCTTTCTTTTTCTTTTAAGAGCACATCATATACTTCAAAGGCGCCGCAAACAGCAACCACACATGGAAATATGCTTCTGACCATCAAAGCACAACAGTAGATTTTGGAACCACCTCAACATGACCAATAGTTTTTGTCGACATATTCCTCAGAAATGTATTGATGACGGAATCCGCCCGAGTACAATTCTAGTCAGCCGGACTGAATTCATTACCGCTCCTTACACGCCTCTTAAAAATTCATTGCAATTGTCCGACAGCTTAGACGGAATAAAGGGAAACGTCACATTCCGCACATCCATCTGAAGAATAATCCCACGTGCTGAGCACCATCTTTGTATGAATCTGTCTGCGTAACCGCTGAAGAGAGTTCAAATCCTTTAATACGACTAAATCTACATCATCTCGGCAACAATTCGATGGTGGGTGGAAATCGCTCACTTTATTATTTCAACAGATTGAGTGCTGGCATTAAGAGGGATATCTGGATGGGTTTGTGATTGAGATCCAGATCATGCCCTGATTTTTTTTTTTTGTTTTTTTTTTAAACATTTTGTGATGCGACTAAGCCTTTTGTAAAAATGTTGTTGTAAGTGTATTTCCAGGATGGACAGCAGCAAATTCTCAAGTGCTCGCTGTGTTGACTTCCAAGAAGAGGGGTTCCATGGAGACCAACACGAGCCAAGTTCCTCTCAGCTCCTGCCTCCGACTTTGCCCAATTCATCCAATCACACCTCTTTTTTGCGCCCAATTACACTCATAACTAGGCTCCATCACCCCAAAAGAGGGCCAAAACAGTACTTTTATCTGAATAACATCATGAAAGCTTCTTGGATGAGAGGACAAACATCTTCGCTGACTTGAGGTAAGTCCAAGATACACTGAAAAGGTCCACAAACATACTGAGCTCACTATTTACCCAGTATTTGACCTACATTGTTGAACCAACTACGTCACTTCTGCCGTGTTTCCACGGACCGTATCAGCTCTACTTGACTCTACTCGCTTTTGGGAGCTGGTACTTTTTTGGGGGAGCATTTCCAATGCAAAAATAGTACTCCCTGGATGACGCACGGCACTGCACGGAGGCCCACTTGTAGCCATGCATTTTCTCGGAAAGCTGCTGGTACTCGTTACGAGTGGAGCTGCTTGTACCTCCTCAAAAGACCACGGCGTGCCCTTTATCGCTGCCATTATAACAAAAGAAAGAAGAAGAAGGAAGAACAGATGACTGCAACAAACGCCTCGCTGTTTAAAAATGGTGGGCAGGGGATTGCGCTGCTCTGTTAACTCCGTGCGTGGCTACTGTTGATGATGCACTGACGCCGTGACGATGCTCTGAACCAATCAGTGTCTGCAATGTGTCTACGTCACCTTTTAGTATCAGAAAGAACCGGGCTGCTTTTTTCTTGGAATCCCGAAGAGGCAGGTACATAAAAATTAAGCGCCAGGTACCAGGTACTTTTTCTCAGCGGAAATGCACACAAATGCGTGTCGAGTAGAGCCGATACCGTCAGTGGAAACATGGCATTAGACTGACAAAAAGAGGTTCCAGGGTCAGAGGTGTGTATTGCCTGTCTGACAGAAGGTCATCGGAAGCGAGTATCTCTGTTTGGAATACATGTTATTCACAGACCCCCGGGATAAACAGGCAGCAGCATCACACACACAGGCAAACACAAAGGCCGGACGGCGATGGCAAACACACACCGGTCATATCACAGAAAGCAGGTCCTTTTGTCCCGTGCTTGTCTCGTCGTAGTGCGGATGAATGAACACAAAGCACAAAGTCATCAGCTGGCATGAACACGCACACGCACGCCGGCTGGGAGCGGCCTGTAGCATCTGTGATATTAAGCGGAGATTTCAGTGGGGAAGTCTCCTTCATCCCACGGGGTGGCGGCATGAAAGAGTGGGAGTTCTTAACTGATTGCTCGGAGCTATTCTACTTTCAGGAACACTGACGCACAAAAAGAAACACTCGGCGGCGCTCGTTTTTCACCTGTGCTCCGCGCGCCCTTTGGGGATTTACGCCTCGTTCACATTTGAAATTAGGATAAAATGGGGAATGAGCCTTTATTCCTTCTTTTCGAAAAAACTAAAAACGCGGTGGCCACTGAGGAAGAATCATGTGTGTGTGCTGCCCTCCCACTCACGGCTGCAGTCTTATGTGCGAGGCTCCACACACACGCCGTGATAACAGCAATCTCGCCGGTTCATTGCGTGTTACACAGATGGCCAATAACAGAAGGTGATATCAGTTTTGAGGGATGTCGGACGCTGGTATGTGGCCATGAACGGACGATGGATGTGGTCTTATGTACGAGGGAAGGGGAAAAAAATCAATCTACCGACCGGTATTTTACACAAGCACTGGACACACCATGATGCATTCCTGCATCGACTGGATTCTGATTGGTTCGATTCTTTTGTGGTTGTGTCAATACATATGATGTCTTTCTCTACATTACAGAAGTGGAATCAATAGCTCAATGGATTATGGGTGATGTAGGCTTCCTCCCTTTTCTATTGTCTATCAAAGCTGTGATGCCGCAACAACACATTTGTGGACTTTGATAGCTTTCTTTTGTCTGTTGAAGCCAATTGCATTGCAGAATCTTCAATATGGTTAAGCTAAAAGCAAAAGAGGAAGTGGAAATCACAGGCAGGTGAGTGTATATAATGATATTATCATAATAATGGTACAATAAATGAAATTGATCTTTAACTTTATTTATGATTTTTTCCCTTTTGGCAGATTAATCATGATCAAAATACCTGTCTAAAGTTGTATAAAGACAATATGAAAACAGCAACTGTACAACTGCATAGAAAAAGGGCTGTTTTCAAGTGGCACAGTCAATGTCGGTATATCACGCCAGCCCTATCCTGAAGCTAGGTCTGATGGTGTTGGTTTCAATGAATTTAGATGTTGATTTTCAATTATTCAAAAATACCTTTTGCACATCTGGAGCCTTTTCTTGAACTTCGATTCCAGAGAATGTAACATTATAAAGCGCAACGATGTGGTGGTTGCCATGGCAGCATGCATTGCCAACGCCTGAGGTCTCAGGGGAAACCGGGCACTCTTGATGGCTATGAGTGTTTTCACCGATACACCTTGTGACTTGGCAGAAAGGCTGATGTAGAAATGTAGCGTATACAGGGTCATACACGAATATAAGCAGAGTTGGGAAAGGAGGGATGGCGGGACTGAGCGAGGGCAAAAGCTGAGAGAGATGAATGATGGAGTCTAAATGAAATGTCATTCCCAGTAATGGGAAAAAGCCCCCGCCAGAAAGCAGGTCACTTAAATTGCAAAGATATACTTAAGCAGTGTTGCCTGGAGCACCGTGCGCTTGACAAAACTGTTAACATTAACTTCCGAAAATCAAAATGGATGGAGGGCGGACGGACAGGGAGGGAGGGAGGGAGGGGGAAATAAAAAATGCATTGCTTTGTGTCTGCGGCCCGTGTGGCCCGGGCTGGCCGGCCGGTTGTCTGGCTGGCTGCCATCGCCGGGATGGTATCAGCAGCGAGGCGCGTGCACGACCCAGGGAGCAGCCATGCAAGCAGACACCTCTGCAAACACGCGCCGCTCTCCCCTCGTGCGTATCATGTGTCATCTATTTGTACATGTGGCTTGACGCTATTAAAGCGGGAGCCAAATTGAGGCTGGCAGCTGTATGTGGTTTCTTAGAGCGCGGCTTTTGTTGTTCCTTTTAATGACTCTCGATAGTTTGTTGACTAAAATGGTCACGTCCGCCATGAGCGGAAAATACAGCCACCAAACCGGCATTACGGCGCAGACTTTCTCTTTGAAATACACACAGCCTCCGGCACAAATCAATAGGAGGAGGATAAAATGCACTTCCATTTAATTATGATAACCAGCATATTCTCGCTCATAATCTCTCAGTTTCCTCCTGTATCTCCTACTCTCCTTCTCTCCCTCTCTCTCTCCAGTCGTATTTCTCTCCGCTCTGCTCCCTGTGTCATCTCCCTCTGGGGGAATAGAAATGTTGTCGGCAGGAATCTGGATTTAATCGTTTCCCAGATCGGCGCCATGTTTTTCTTCCCCTGAAGCGTGTTCTCACTCCCCAACCCCCACAACCTCCTCTTTGAAATGTCGTCTAGGGAGCGTTCTGCTGCTGAAATGTGTTTGCTCTGGGGCAATTGGACTATTGGGGTCGACATCTTCAGCTGGACGGGCTACAATTCATTGTGGGGCTCAATGTGCGACAATGCAGCAGTGTGACTGACTGTTTTCTGTTGTTGTAACAGCTCTCAGAGCTACTTTGGCTTTCAATTAATGTAAACTAAAGACCAATTTATCCCATTTTAAAGCATACCAAGTTACAAGAGTTTAAAGATTTTAAATTGTAATTTCTTTTTACTTTACATTGTAATTGTAATGTACTTAAACTGACTACACAACAACCTCCTGCACCTTCTGAGCAGCTCACCTCGGAGACGTCTTCCTCTACGAAACTAGTGCGCTCTAATTTAGCAAATAAGGTTTCCTGTCTGACATGACAAATACACTCCCAGAGAAGCTCCGCTCCCGCGCCCGGCAGACTGCACTCGGAAACCAAATGTTGAGGGACAATTTGGGCTGAGGAAGTGAACATACGGCGCTGTCAAGATATTGTAGGATTTATGAGCAGGGAGCTCCGATGTGTGGCTGCTTCGCTGCAGGCGGGATTCAAGTGCTCAAAAATACAAAAATAAACAGAATCGTTACAAAAAAAAACTTGTTGATCTGTCTAAAAGTAGAACAACACCTGGACAAACGGATAAATACATCTTGGTGTGCTGCTATCATGATGTTTCGCTTTGAACCTCCAAGTTCTGCCTGCGCTGCACTTGAAAACGGCTCAGTTTGGGTCCTAATTTGATTTAGGAATCACTTCAGGTAATGAGCCGTGCAGGTGTGGAGCGGCCGCAGGCCTGCTAAGCAGACAATGGTTTTATCTTCTGAAATATGAAGAAAAAAAATAAAGGCAAGAGATTCTGTAAAAAAAAAAAAAAAGATTTAAATTTTCATTTGGATGGAGTCTTACGAATAAAAGACTTCATTCAGACAAAGCAAAGGTCACCCAAGTGCAGCTCCATTACAATGTTAAATCAACGTTAAATTGTTAAAAACTAAGCAGATCAGCCTGGAAAAAAAGCTCAGTAGGGACTCTTGAGCATAACTGCCAATTTACACATAAAGGTAAATCTTGGACGCCAAACTACAAAAACCCCAAATGTCAAAGCGTATAACAGAGATGTCAGGTGTTCATGCAAGTTGTGTATTTTTACATCCGAGTCGGAGACATCCTCTTGTCAGGTGGAAGGGACTGAATGTGAAGCTGGCGGCTTTGACGATAAAGACCAGAAAGGGATGATGAATCAGCATTTTTATATTCCGGGAGGCGGAAATCCACCTCCTCCTTATGAAGACAGAGTGTGAGAATGAGAGTCTCCTTCTATGCGCCGAGTTTGGATCTGCGTGGTCTGCGATGTGGGTCATGTTATTTTTGGTGGCACCTTGTTATAGAGATGGAGTGGACCCCACTATAGAGGCACTTAGGGCCCACAGGATAACACACACACATGTGAAATGCAGCATGTGGGTGGGTGGGGGGGGCTTTTACAATGCTGCGGAGGATAAAAGATTGGTGATAAATGTGAAATTGACTGTATTATCGCTTATTCGGCTCATCTCTTCACAGTTCGTTTCTTCGCATTTACAACACTTTGTACTATACCCATTGACTCCCAAAAATGTGGCCATTTTTGAATGTTTGATTGAAAATAAATGTAAAAAAAAAAAACCACCAAATCAAATCAGATTTCTATAATACACATTCTCAACAAAGCTAAATTAGAATAAAATAAAAGCACGCACAATTATTTTCAACAAAAAACAGG
>CAESWR010000987.1:55727-65887 GCA_903171835.1 Mullus surmuletus
GTGTGTGTGTGTGTGTGTGTGTGTGTGTGTGTGTGTGTGTGTGTGTCTGTGTGTGGGGGGGGGGATTCTACCTGGCCTGTCGAAGGTGAAGATGTCCCCCTCACACTTGGCCGTGCTCTTGGGCGTGTTGGGCTCCGAGCTGCAGCTGGAGAGGCGGCGGGTTTTCCTCCGGGGCGAGCTGGGGTCTTCAGCACTCAGCTCCATCTCTGAGTGGGTGAAGGGGGGGGGTCAGAGCTGTACATCCTGATGTGATTGGCTGCTTTCCAACAGACCTTTTCAAGACCTTCATGATGTTTTCTAATACTTTGCCGCCACTTAGAGCTATAATCGTTTCCATCAGTGACACCTTTAACCTGACAGTTTTAGGTTACGATAAAGACTGTAGAATCACTATCATACAATGTATGTATGTATGTATGTGTGTGTGCGTAGGTTTCCGGCACTATTTTCCCTCCCTTCGTATCACTGCGCACACCTTTCCATCGGCTGAGGGAGAAGACGGTCTCCTTCCCAGCACGTAAACACAGTGAAACAGCTGATGATGGTGCGCGCAGTGATACAAAGGGAGGGAAAATAGTGCCGGGTGATTGTTAGTTTGGACTTTTTCACGATGCAAATGTATAACTCTTTTGAACGCATGTTGTTTTTTGGAGCCAAACGCTTTATCCGTGTGACTAGGTGGAACTACTTTCTGCAACAGGAACTCTGCTCACGGGACGCAGTGGAGGAAAAGTCACTGCTGATGAGCCACACTGATAACGAGGAGCTCATACAACTTCATGAAGAAAAATCACAACTATCCCTTTAATACTTTTCAAAACCCTGCGGAAACCCTGTCCAAACGTGGGCGTGTTTGTGGTGTTACATTCATCTATTTTGTTCATGTCAGCTGGTGCTGTGAGTGTTTGTGGTGGTCTGCGCGGTGTCTGCATGGCGACGGCTCGCCTCACCGGTGGAGTTGCGTCTCTTCTTGCGGTAGCTGCCCAGGATGGCTCGGGGCGACGTGGCCAGGCTCTGCAGAGTGGGCGAGGGAAGCACCTCCTCCGGCTTAAACTCTGGAAGCTCAGCAAAACGCTCTTCAAAGTAGGTCTCTGACAAAACCCTGCGCACAGGGGGAAACACACACACACACACACACGCGCGCACACACACACAGAGCGGCAGAAATGAGTTTTCCTGGCCGAGCGACTTAACCACTAAAAATACCGAGGGATGGCCTTTGAATGCGTGCCCACTCCTCGTGCCTGAGCAGCGAGTCCTGCCAGGGCTTCCTCCACCGTCTGCCCACTCACCCACAGTCCACCAGGAAATTCCACTATCTTTTTTCTTTTTTTTCTTTCCCACCAAGCTGGGAGTTTTTGGTGGCGCGACTAAAAACAGGAGAATCGGGAGCTTCTGTGTGAGCAGCGGGTGCTGATAACGAAAGCTCGGATTTCTGCGTCTAAACATTGACCTGAAGCCGAGGGAATGTAAACTGTTAAAATAGGGAGGGGAGTGTTTACAGGAGCCGAGAGCCGGACCGAGCTCAAACACTGCCTTTTTTTATGGCGAGAGCCCCTAGGCCAAGGCTATTTTCCCGCTTACTTGTCGTGAGGGTCCGGGGTCTTCTTGAGCGGCGGCGGCCGGAACTTGATCCTCTTGGAGGAAGAGGCAGGCTCTCTTTCTGTGGGCGGTGGCGGCGGGGGGTCCAAGCCTGAGGCGGGTGGAGGAGGAGGGGAACGAGGTCCAGCCTGAGGTGGGGGGAGACAACAAACAAACAAATATATGTGATTGGTTCGGAAAAACCACTTCACTTTCAAAGTGAATGTGAATTTCTGTAGAAGGTGAATAAAGTAATTATCTATCGATCTATCTATGTATGTATGTATATAAAGTGAGCGTGATCAAAGGTGTATAGAGGGCGCGCCCTATAAAATCCTCAGTGAGGGGGCGGAGCCAGGCCGGAGCCTCCCTCACCTCTTTGCCGCTGTCGCCCGCGCCGTGCTCGCCTCTCTCCGTCTCTCGTCCTCTCTTCTTGTCGCCGCTCTCCATCGCCGCTCTCTCGCGCTCGCCGTCCGTCTCGCTCGACGGCTCGCGGACGTTCTCCTCCTTGATGTACTGACTCACGTCCTCTTCCTTTTTTGCTGCAACACCAATTTAAATTTTTTTGTAAACAGCTCTTTGTTCATCCAGTTTACTCCTCAATAGACTGTTGAGAGACTTCAATCATCTTTCAGAATCAGTCTTACTTTTAACAAACACCCTCACAGGCTGCTGATGACGGGATCATTCAGAAGATTGTGAGAACAACAACATCCAATGAGCTGCCACTGAGAGGCTCTTTTATCAAATCAGACGCGAGCTCGTTCAGGCGGGCCGCGTTACCTGTAAAGGTGGTCGCCGAGAAGCTCGATCCGAAGCCCGAGCCGAAGCCGCCCATCTCCGTTCCGTCCTCCTCGGCCGGCTCGTCCAGCTCCTTCTCCTTCTTCACCTCCACCCTCTGCTCCTCGGCCGCCGCACATGGCGGCGGCGTCATCGCCGCCAAGCCCTGCGCCCCGGTTGCCGATGGAGACGAAGGGTTGGCCAAGTCCTGGGCGAGAGCGGCGGCGGGTGGGACCACGGAGACCACGCCGGTGGTCAGGGGGACGGTCGGCGTGGGGTAGATGGCGGTGAGCACCTGCAGAGGAAGAGGAAGGGAGAGGAGGAGGTTATTTCCTGTTCTGAGTGTTTTCCTGATTCCACAGGAGTTTGTTTAGAGGAGGAAAGATGAGAGGGGATAAGACCGCCTGGACGGAGGGAGGACACACGCCATGCAATCATATTTGGGCCATTTGATGAGCTCTAATTGATTTTGTGACCACAGGCGAGACATCGTTGAGTTAAAGTCTTTAGCAACTCGGCGAAATGGATAAATATCACACAGCTACATGCGGTTAATAAGCCTTTTCTAAGTGGGATATTAGCAATAATCCTGTTGCGCGCAGCCATGTAAACACCAATAACCCATAAAAATCTGAAAATCCCCCATGGGTTTAGAATATTTGATGATGTCTCCTCCTATCAGGATCTCCCCATCAAAAGGAAGATAAATTAGTGTTGTGCTCATGTTCTGTTGGCAAGGAATCTTGGTCTTTACTACTACTTGTAAACATGGCCAAAGGCGAGAGCAACACCACGCCACACTTTTGGAGTGAGGAGGAAACCAATCACGAGCCCCTCTTTACCTGGCGAGCGGGCGTTGCAGAGGCAGAGCCCGCCGGCGTCTGTGACGGACAGCTGAGCGTCGGGGCAGGGGCCAGCAGCTGAGGCTGGCCCACCACGGGCTGCACCAGGGCCGGCCCGCCCGGCGTGATGGCGGTGAAGCCCAGGGTCGCTAGAGGTGACTGCAGGTAGGCTGGGCCTGGAGGGGGAGGGGCCTGCTGGGGCACAGAGGTGGTGACGCCCGGGTTGGACTGCACGTAGGTGATCCTGTAGGGGGGGGGGCAAGTATGAGCGTGAATATTTAAAATAATGTCTCGATCTAGAATCAGGAAATGAAATAAATGAAAGTTACTTTGAACCAAATAAAAAAAGAAGCATAGAAATGAAAAAAGCAGTCCGGCAGCAGCTAACTGAGGTGAATAAAAGCCGACGTTGAGGTGCATCGGCCTGCGTTAGCGACCTGGTGGGTGGCGAGGTCAGGAGAACGGTCTGTGGGGGCGCAGCTCCAGGAGCCATCACGGTTGCCATGGAAACAGGAAAAGGGCTCCCAGGGTGAACGGCAGTGGCGCTTCCAGGGTGAACGTTGGTCTGGACCACAGGCATGGGCGCGATCTGGATGATCTGCAAAAGACACAGGAACAGAGGGAATTGTGGGATTTCTCTCCAAACATAAACTCATACTTTTATTTTAGTGGCAAAACACATGAATAACAATTTAATCGACATCCCTGGAGCAACCAGGAACGGCTACAAATCAGAGGAAATGCTAGTACTCTTATCCTACATTAATCCTTAAGAGTTCCCGAAAAAAACATTGTCAATGTCTCGATATTCATTCAGCCAAAATGACTTGAAAATAAAAAGTGGATTGGACAAAAACGTCCCCAGGAACTCTTAAAGGTTAAATATGATCCAATGTAATTTGTAGCGCCCCCCCCCCTCTGGCAGACGTCACAGCTGCAGAATTTCACTTCCTGTATCGAGGGTTTCTTATAACTCTGGAATGCCTTGGGTTTATTTTTTCATGTCGTGACTCAGGAGGCCCAAACTTTTACTGTAATAAGATGTCCGACATGATAAGACCAGCAGTAATACGAATTGCTGGTGTGGGTTTGAATTTATGCTTCTCAAAAACACGCAACTTGCTTCAGTTATAGTGGAGAGAAACTTGAGGAACACACAGAAAAGTCCACCAAGGATTGTTGGTAGAGCTTAAAATATCTCTTCAACCCCCAAAGTGTTATTTTTAGAAGTTCTGCTTCAGCTTGCCATGCTGCGATAACTTCTTGTTGACATTACACTGGTTTACAACTGATGGCTTACACTCAAATGAACGTGTACGTGTGTGTGTGTGTGTGTGTGAGTAAACTGGCGGCACCTTTCATCAGCGTTTGAATCCAGGTTTTTTCTCTTTGACGTCACCTACCTTGTTTCCTGTCACCGAGCCGTTCTGCACAGGAAGGGGCGGAGCCACCAGGGAGATGGAAGGATGAGGAGGAGTAGACCCTGTTCTCACTGTTGCCATGGGAACCAACATCTTGCTCTGCAAGACCGGCGACTGGCTTTGGACTAATGAGTGAGGAGCAGAGAGAGAGAGAGATGAAGAGGGAGCAGAGTTAAAAAACTTGGTGCGATGAAACCGATGAATGGAGTCAGAGGAGGGGAGGTGAAGACGGCGAGGCAGCGGCGAGGGAGCGGCGAGGGAGCGGCGGGTGGGCGGAGTCACGCAAACTGATATAAGAGAAAACGCCGGCTGATAACGAAGCTGAACAATGTGCTGCTGCTGAGTGAGTGAGGGACGGGTGGGCGGCGGATGGCGGTGCTCATGTCAACAGCATCCCGGCTGTCAATCATCCGCCGTCCTTTACGTAAGCCAATCAAATCTATTTTCAGTCTTTCCTGCGGCGGTGACTAATAAGAAAAAGGGAACTACGGCAAACAGGGAAGTGCTAGTTTCTGTCAGCTGGTTGCTCTGCAGCGTCTCAAACCACGCGCTCGTCGACTCAAAGTTCTCATCCCGCTCACATTCCTGCACTTAGAACTCCAAACCATCAGAACGAGTAGAAGTGCAAGGATGGACACCTTGGAGGGAGCAGACGTGGAGCGGTTAAAGGCCACTTCTCCTCCTGTTATTGATGTTAATAGCTCACTTAGTTTCTTTCTTAAAGGGATAGTTGGGATTTTTTGACATGACGTTGTATCCACCATCAGTGCGGTTCATCAGCAGCGACTTTTCCCACACTGCGTCTCGTGAGCGGTTTCGGTGGCAATCGGTGAACCTGGCAATCAGCCGGCACTATTTCCCTCATTTCGTATCACCGCACGCACCATCATCAGCTGTTTCACGACGTCTCACGTCGCAGCCGTCTCCTTCCTCCTTCAGCTGATGGAAAGGTGCGAGCAGTGATACGAAGGGAGGGAAAATAGTGCCGTGTGATTGCGAGATGTGACTTTTTTGCGGCCAAGCATTCGTGATGCAAATGCATTACTTCTTTGAACGCGGTTGTTTTTTGGGGGGAAACGGTCAGGTCAACTATTCCTTTAACGCTTTCAAGGTCAGATGCTAACTACAGAGATTCCGGGGTTGGTTTAATAAACAAACAAACAAACGTCTCTGGAACTTCACGCTGTGACATTTAGAGACTTGCTACTTGGCTCTGAAGCTAAAAATAGAAACAACAAAAAAAACACAGAGGTGCTTTTGTTTTGAAGACAGGATGTGGACATGCTGTTACATAACTTCTATGTCTCATTGTTACTTGTAAATGACGTGATTCTCTGTGAGGAACGAAGAGTTAAAAGAAGGATTCAGCAATCGTCACTTGTGGTGAGGAGAGAGGAGGAGGAGGAGGAGGAGGAGGAAGATGAGGAAATGCCCACCCTCGGTTGTGATTGGCAGCTGCTGAGCTCCGCCTCCTCCCATCATCAGTGTGGCTTTCTTGTCCTGAGGCAGCGAGCTGAGGGCGACGGCGCCCTCCGCCGGTTTGCTGGCGATGGGGATGGGCGTGCTTGCGATGGGACGCACCACGTTGGTCACCACGGTGGGCGCCGGGCGGACGGCGCCGAGCAGCGGGGTCACGCCCAGCGGCGCCTGAGTCACGCCGGCGACGGAGAAGGAGGAGCCGTCCCCTGCATCCGCTCTGCCCTCCTCCCTCGCCTCTCCGCCGTCGCTCCCGTCCTCGCTTGCGTCTGTCTTCCGCCACCGCTGGGACGCGTCCTCCCCGCCGCCCAAGCTCTTCCTCGCCGCGTCGGAGTGAGGGGCGGGGGGCGGCGAGGAGGGGAGCGAGGAGCGACACACTGGCTGGAAGCCATGCTGGAGGGGAGAAAGAGAGGGAAGCGAGATCAAAGTGGGAAAGTTCGGGAAAGTTTTTCGCCGTTTTTTTCTTTCCCCGTCAAGAGCAAAGTTTGAAACGTGGAAGGAAAAAAAAAAAAAAAAATCAAATGCTTAAAAAACTTGAATCCAACTTGCAGAATTACACAATTTACGATGGAAGTGTAGCTCTTATAATGACACAAACACCTGAGGAGGTGAGCATTTTTTTAAATCTTTTAAAAATCATTCTTCTTGTTGGAAAATAGGAGATTGATTGATGTATACTGTATAGGAGAGGGATTTGCAGCTGCAGGGAGTTTGACTCGGTAGTTCTTAGGAGGAAGATGCTACGCTAAGGTTGTGCAGAGAAGTTCAGTCTTCACGTGCAAACGCTTAAAGACCAGCTCCTCCTGGAAAGCAGCTTCATAAGAGAGAACAGCGACTCTGATTTGTGCTTTGTTCACTTTAACAGTCTTCCTGAGAAACGCTGCTTGTCAAATAAGTGTGTGTGTGTGTGTGTGTGTGTGTTTGGCACACTGACCCACCTGACCATCCGGCTCGTCCTCGTCACTGTCGGTCACTCTCTCCTTGCACTTGAGGTCGATGGAGCCTTCAGGACAGGAGTCCTCTGAGGACGACAGAGAGTCTCGAGTCACCGTCTCGGGTTTCACTACGCGGTAACCACGGCGAGCTGAACCGCTTCCTGCCGCGCGCGCATGCACGCACGCACGCACGCTCGCACGCAAGCTCGCGGCCGCGCCAGTGAAGCAGATGGATTCTGTAAAGTGCTCGACTTCAAATAGGCAATTAGGTGCTGTTGCTGTTGCTATGGTTACGTCCACCGGGAGGTTGCGTTTTACAGTGCGGCCGTCTGTCAGCTAGCAGGCGGCTCCACACTTCCGCCCGCTTCACAGTTCAGGAGGTACTTTCTCTCTCCAAACTTCTCGCAAACCAGTTAACGAACACTCTGAATATATTTATGAATGTCTAAGGCACCTCGATCTGTATTTGAGGCAACATCCACCCTTACGGGACCTTGAGATCGCAAAAGATGAATGTGTTTCAATGCGGAGAAAGTCATTATTTTAGAGGAGCTCTTGTTCCTCAAAGCGGCTTCTCACAAAACCTGTTGTAACCAAACCTATAATAACCTCACATGATCAAACTTCTCTGTGCTTAATTGCTTCTTTGCATGTAAAATTATCTTTAAAAGCCATAAACAACATCAGTGAAATTCACGGCACGATTCAAACGGACCAGACAATAACGGTCATCTCCTCATTGACTCTCATTCATAAACATTTGTAATTTGGGGACACTTGGACCGGAGACGGAAGGGCGGGACTTCGCTGCTCTCGAGTCTAATCGAGTTGTATTCTTTTTGTTCAGATGCTTAAAAAGCGTGAATGGCTAGTTTGAAGTTGAGGAGCTGAACATTTAAATGAGCTGAAACTGAGCAGACTGAAGCGAGCGAGTCAGCTGATCAATTCACATGCCCGGTAGAAGATCCAAACATCTGCTTTCGGAAGTGAAACCCACGCTGCCATCGCGTGTCGACGCACCTCCCGGGCCGCACTCACCCATGACATCATCGTCGCCCTCCTCCTCGCAGATGACCATGCGCTCCTCGTCGCTCGTCACGTCCTCGCTGACGCCGCCCGGGTAGAGCGGCCGGCTGCGGAACAAACTCCCGCCGTCCTCCTGAAAGAGGAGAGCAAATCGTTTTACCGAGTTCTTGTAGGACGTTAATTATAAATTCAACAACCGACACAGAGAGCCGCTCGCTACTGCTGCTGTTATGAAATGTACACACACACACACACACCCGCGCGCAAGGGCTTTGCCATCAGCATTAAACCAATGCCTCCAAGACAAACGGCACTGGAGAGCGGGCCGACTCCCTCTGTGATTAGGAGCAAAGCGAGGAAAGCGCCGCCGCCTCGCACCTTCAAAGGCGCCCGGGAAAAAAAAAAAAGGTAGAAAGTGAAACCTTTGAAGTTGCGAGGCTAAGCTCCCCGAGAGCTTTTTTCGCTTTTTCGGCGGCGGTAGACTCCCGCTCTCGCACGGAGAGGCGAGCGAGGCTCTCACACACACACACACACACACACACACACACACACACACACACACACACACACACACACACACACACACACACACACACACACACACACACATGTACGCAGGTGCGTAGGCGTTTGCTCCCCTTTATGCTCTCTCTGTATGTTTCTTCACTATCGCCGTCATGAAATAATGCTCTCAAACCTCACAACCTGGAGCCCACGCGCTTCTTTCTGACAGATTACACGCAGCAGCTGCAGCGCAGCGCCGCGGAACTCCGCGCACTCAACAAAGCGGGACTGTGGCGGCGGCCGTACCTTCTCCAGGTCCCGCTCCCGCTGCTCCAGCATGTGCACGGCGCTCTGCGAGAAGGCGCGGGGGCGCGGGTGCTGCCCGGGAAACGGACCCCCGCGGCGGTCGGACCCCCCCGGCCACCCGGAGACGCCCACCTTCCCCTCCAGGGCCTGGGACTCCAGGTGGGAGTCTGGAGACGCAGAAAAACAGATCACTAAACAACAGGATTATGCTGTTTATAATAAATGTAAATGTTCCTCATTTATACAGGGCTTTACAATAGATGCTCAAATAAAAAAGAATAAATAAAATCAAATGAAATAACATAAAAGTGTCCCCACGCTACTGGGTATTAAAAGCCATCCTAAATATTGTCAATTATTATTTCAATCATCATTTCAACATGTGCCACGGTCTTTTTTTTCTCTCCCTTCACTTCTTCTATTTGGCTTTTCTCTCTCGTTCTTACTTTTGGTTCTGCAATATTCTTTGTGCCGCCTTGCAGCTCTTTTCAGATCCGCCCACAGACTCTCGGTGATGTAAAAACTAACTTATATTTACTCGGAATATTGTGTTTTATAATTCGGATCTCCGAGGCTCGGTCTTTGCACCTTATCAACTAAAAAAAAAAAACAACAACTAACTTTCGCTGTTAAAAAGTTGCTTTTCAGCCGCAGCAGAACTAGAAGCAGTGTTTTGCAGGTCAAACAAAAAGGTTAAAGAGAGGCAGAAACGCACCGATGCTCTCCGACATGCTCCTCTCCCGCGGCTCCTTGGGGGTCCCGCGGCCCTCCGACAGCGACTTCCTGCGGTCCTTGTTGCACCACTTCCAGTCCGGGTGGGCTCTGAAGTGGGCTTCCTTCACCTGGAGGACAAAAGAAACAAACATAAAGCGCATGTCGTCCCGTGGCCCGGCTTCACTTCCAATACGATATGGATATGCGGCCTTGAGTATCGGCCGATACCGATATCGATCTGATCCGATATCAGCAGGAATCGTACATACTTTTATGACTTATTTTGTAGTATGGAATGTGAGAAAAGGCTTGATCAAGTGATGTTACTCAAGTTAATCATCAATTTCATTGATTGTACGATAATCATGAAGTGAAAATCTAATGTCCTGACAGCCCTTTTCTACAGTTGAATAAAATAAATAAAAAATACATGTGATGAGCCTAAAAAATAACCTCAATAAATCCAATAGAGACTAGAAGTGCTGGAGCAGAGTCTGGAATGGACTGCTTGTATCAGTGCGTATATTTGAGATTTTAGACGCAGGCCGATATAATCCGGTGTGTGTGTCTGTGGG
>CAESWR010000988.1:8728-19788 GCA_903171835.1 Mullus surmuletus
AAAAAAAAGGGTGGAAAAAAAGGCTGCTCTTTCTGTCAAAACAATCACTAAAGTGCTGAAACTCAAAACAGTTTTCATGTCAAATGAATGGGAGCTATTCACTTACCTCAGGCCATCATCATGGGTGATCAAGACTGACATGCATCACGAAAGGCTTTCATGTCCTATGAAAACACCTGTCTGACTCCCTGAAAGTGGTCAGAGGAATGCCATTGTAGATAACATTTCATATGTGCCACAGCACCTCATAGGACACGGTGGTGTTGTTGACTGTAGAAAGGACAAAAATGATGAAAACGTGGGAAGAGAGTTTTATGTTTGTGATGAACAATGAAATCAGAAGGCACAAGAATGGTGATGATGAAACACTTTGCTCAACAAAGATGCTTACTCGGTGACAGGAAAATGTAGCACAGAGATCCATCAATATACTAGCCATGGTCCTAAGAAGAAATCTGAGTCAAAGAGTTGTGTGTCAATGGGTAACAAAAACTTTCTTTATGGGAGCTTCAAAGTATGCATCCTGAGGCTGCAGCTCTTTATGTGGGTTGCTTTAGTCTTATTCATATTCTTCTCGGTCCATTACAGGGACAGAGATAGAAAGTCAATCAGTAGAGGTTAATGTGAACAATCTGTACACACAATGAATGCAAAACACTTGAGGAGTGGCTGAGTAAAGTGTCATGCTGCTGTATGTACACACTCCATGTCCTGCATTCTCATCAGCCACGCAACCTGTTTCGCTGCAGATTTACTCGACATACCAGATATAATTGTTGTCCATTGTTTTCAAAAATCAATTCAAAACAGCTTAGGGGCAACAAAATGCTGCCTTGGCTATTTAGAGCGCACAAACATTTTTCAAAAACTTCCGATGATACAATTGAAACTGTATTAGAAGTATAAGTAGTAAATGAAGTATACAGACAGATCCTTGCAAGCCCCTCATGCTGGTTCACCGTTGTTATAGATGGCAGAAACATCCTAACTGCAATGCTCTGGAAATTAGTGAGCTTTTTTTTCTTCAATTTACAGAAAATGTATGTTTTGAATAAGCTTCTGATTTTTCTGAAGCTTTTTCAGACCTTGGAGAGGAAGCCCTAGTTGTCTCTGGAGTCTTTGTGAAAAGAGTTCAAAGGTACACAGACAAGTGAGGTGCTGATGCACAGGAACTCAAATGACCCAATGTGGGCAGGATTGGTGGCGAGGAATGGAGGGAAGAAATGGTTTGTCCAGACTGCAGTGGTGGATGGTCAATCCAGGCTGCGTCACAGAGATCACCCTCCTACACCAGGTGTGGGAATGCTCTCAACACTTTAGCGCAAAGAGTGCAAGGGGAAGGAGATGTAAAAGCAGATTTAGGAGGAGGTGAGTGGTACAGCGGAGGATGGAAGATCAAGCAGAGTGGCTGGTTTGAGACAACAGGGGGCCTGGCTAAGGTGGGGACAGGCAATGGACAGGAAAGTCCCCTAAACAGACTGAGCCACATTGCATTGCTGATTTAGTGTATGAGGTTTTGCCTAGTCCAGCAAACATCTTCACCTGAGTATTGCTTTGTTTGAGGAAGGAGAGCAGCTAAGAGCAGGACACAAGAAGGCAGCAGTAGTGATCCTGTCAACAGTCCAGGACTGGCTCTTATCAGACCTTGAGAAACAGCTGAGGTTCCCATCACACGTTCTCAGTATCATCCTGAAGCAAGATTTCCTTGTGGTCTCTATGAGCACCAACAACACCATAATCATGGAGCTAACAATGCCATGGGAGGACTGCCTAGGGGAGGCTCATAAAAGGAAGAGGAACAATATGAACATCCTGTGATCGACTGTCAAGAGCAGGGCTGGAAGGCAAGGTGCATGTAAGTCGACTGCAGGGGCCTTGTGAGTAACTCACTTCACATAGCCCTGACTGTACTGGGCATCAGAGAGAGAGCAAGAAGGAGGTCTGGATCCAGAGAAAAGCCTCTGCCCACTGTTCTCCTGTTAAAGTTCTGGGGTTTACTTTTGGTTCAGAGATGCAACTTCCCACTTCATCATTGACTAACAACCCAGTTGACATCATCACTAATTTTGGGCATATTCCTGGTGATATCTTTGAGGTACAGATGTGATTTCAATGGCACTCTGAGCCACCGTAGGATTGTGAGATAGATGCAGTCTAGCAATTAGTTTATCCATGACAACCCACTGGAAATATATTAGGCACTCCAGCTTAAAATCTATCCTAATACTTCCTACAATAGCGTCAAGTGGAGATTCTAAAAAATATTCTAGTAAAATTATGGATACATTATTCAAGGACTTATGTCTTGCTTTTGGCATCAGGGCATTTTTGATCCTGGCACACTTCCCATTTCACACCAAATCTTACCCCGAATTAGAAATGATTGGTACTAATTGAGCCACCTCAATGATACATATGATTAAACAACGTATAAAATGGTGCTTTCCGAATTTTTTGTAAAAAAAAAAAAAAAACAAAAAGAAAAAAGAAGGCAGGAAGTGGTTTATTATATTACCGAACAGCCTAAAATGAAGTGCCCATACCAGACAACCAATTAGTGCTGTATTGGAATAGACAGAAGGACTCACTTCACTTTCTTTGCAATCAATCCTTCATTTAACCTGAATGTAACAAATACAAGTCATATCTATTGGCTGTCAGACAAATTTTGGAGACATTATGTTTTTTTGTTTTGTTTTTTTTCTTTGGTATGTGGATGTATAAAAAGAAAGCAAGGTTTGCATTCATTTCTATAATTAATGTATAATTACAGTTCTACAAATCATCTTGTATAAATTCTATAGATCTTAGACAGGGAATGCATTCCATCCTTCCTATTACTTTTTTTTTTTTTTATAAACTTCAAAAACATACAGTAAAGCGGCTGTTAGATGAAATGAGAGCACCTCATTTGGGTAAAATTGTGTAAAGAAATATGCAAGAAAACAAACCCCAACAGCCATGCTTGATGAAATTACAGACAAAAAAGGTCTCTGATGAATTGGCACTTAATTACTGCTTGATTAGCATAATTATGCATGTTAATAGCATCTCAAATGAATTGCAGTTGTCAGGAGGGAGGAAGCATCTGTAGTGGTGGCAGCCTGATACATATTTTCTCCTATCCAACAGCGTTGTCTAACTCTTCCCCTTAAGTGTTCACCATTAATCACTACACACTCCTTTTTCCTTTGGAGTGAAATTTGGCATTTTGGGATAATTGGGCTATTATGGTGTGCTTGTCACATCTGTAATAGCAGGCTAACGAGCCCCCTCATGTGCTAGCATTCACTTATGATGGCAGAGTATAGGCATTGACGGCATTGCAGGTTGAGATATGGCCCTGTCACAATAAGACATACACTCAAATTATAATATAGCTTTTATGGTACATCATTACACTGAAATCCCAAATATACTTACTTTTAATGGACATTATTAATCTAGCATGGACAAGGGGGTGCAATCTTGTTGTCTTGTTACTGTACAGAACGTTGCCTTTGGTGCATGAATAATTCTATGACCAAAAACAACACAGTGCACATACATTATATACATTATGGTGTGAGTTCAAGTTTGAAGGGCTTGTTTATCTCCAGATAGTCCTGGAGGTTATTTAACTTTAGTTTTACCTTCCTTAAAGGTCCCATATTATGCAAAATTCCCTTCATGAAGGCTTTCTAACAGTCATATGTGTCCCCATAGCCTGTGTATGAGGCACCTGAAGTGAAGAAATTCTGTCCCCTCCCTCACTTGCTTGCTCCACTTTTTGGCGAATGCGTGCTGAAACAGGCGAGTCTGAGATTTTTCCCTTTGTAACGTCAAGAAGGGAAATAACAACTCGCCCCGGTAGTGGATGCTGTTTTTGACTGGCCCCCTGATTAGATGAGCCCACTCTCTAAATTTACTGAGCGAGCAGCACAAACACACACGGCAAAGCTACAAGCAAAGCACAGCGGCTGCTCTGTTGTTGGCTGCATCAAAGATCCCAGAAGTCTGTGGTTACTCCCTCTGAGCCACTGAAGTGGATCCATTTTATTCTTGCTGGAAATGCATCAACAAAACTTCTCAAAGTTTTGCATGTGTACACTCAGCAGCTAAACAGCTGAAGCTAAAGCATGGATCGAAACCAACTGTTCGTGACACAACTTCATAGGTGGGTGCTGGAAGTTATTTCATGCTGTGTTGCTTTACTGTGTATGCACGCTGGATGGTCGTGTCCGCGCTGGCTTGGCTGGTGGTCGTTTCCGCGGCGCATCAATTCTGATTGGTGTGCTTGTATTAACGTTACTTTTGTTAGCAGCTGGCTGGTTAGTTGATCATAGCTGATAGTAGCCGCAGAGAGGTGGCCGCTTAGAGGTGCTGGTGTACATTATTTGTTGGTTGGGTAGTTGGTTGGGTAGTTGGTTGGTTGGTTTGTTTATTGAGAGGTGTTGAGAGCTGATCAAGGTTGCAGCAGAGCTTGAGGTGTGTGTTTGGGCTTGATTTCTATTACTATTACGAGAGCCATCACCATAAATCCATCGTACTGGTATTGCCAGCGAGCATGGAGTGGGCGTAGCCAGACACCGCTCATGAGGATTTTAAGGTACAGGCACAGAAACAGTCCGTTCTCAGTAGAGCTCACGAGAGCGACTTTTAGACCAAGGCTGAATTTGGGGTCATACACTTTGAATATGGTGTTGTTGGACCTCTGACACCTACATGAAATTGCTGAAAAAATGTACAATATGGGACCTTTAAATCTCTGAAAAATATCTCTATTTTATCACACCAATGTCAGTGATGTAATGATCTTGATTTGCTTGAGATGACAACAAACTTCATTTCAAACATTCCCTCCTGCTGTCACTTCACCTAACTTCTTACTCTTGGCAGACACAGACGGCTGGAGGGAGAGAGGCAGGAATCTCAAGGTTGCAGGTGTTAGCCAGGAGCACTTATGGATTGAGGTAAAGAGCAGAGTCTGCGATGAGCTGTGGCTGCTTCATTGGGAATTCTCCTCAGGTGTATATGGCATTTGCAATCATCATTAATGACTTTTTATGGGAAACAGTATACTGTAAGCAAACTCAATGTACATAATTTGTTTAGAATTGTGACATCAACTTCTGAGAACAAGCATCAAACTCTGAGGTATGTTTTGTTCACTGTATATCAATAGGCTTATCAACAAATATGTATTTTGAACATGTTAAGATCAGCCAGACTTAAGTGAACTGAATTGCCTTGCCTTTGGCTGGTATGGCAGAAGGCAGGGCTGTATTGGATATTAACTCACTGATGCCTGGTGGTCTGTCATTCATGCGGACAGCCTCTTAAGGCCTTAATGGCTCATTTACATTATTGATGAGCAAACCCTGTGTCACCTCAAACACAGACTATTTAAAGGAAATAATTTTATGCAAACTACATATTGATGTACTAATGATCAATTGGCCCTTGGTTTGTGTGTTAATAATATGCAACTGTTGCAGTGTGATGTACATCTTCAATTAGAGTTACCCCATACTGCTAGCTGACTCAAACAAGTTGCCTTACTGCATCATTTGTTCTGCTGACTGTTGGTAGAAACTAAGGGGTCGTCTTTAACTTGTCTTTGTCCCACTTGGTTAACTCCATCCATCCTGGCATGCCACAGACACTGATTCTTAACTAAAACTCAGGAGAGAAGGTGTGGTGGATGAAACTTTGGTCTCAGTCTTCATGTGATCATCTCCTCAGTGGTTGTAGAAGTTAACTGCATTGCATAACACAAAATGTTTATCAGTAACCGTTTCCTTGTTGGCACAAAACTTTTATGATAAGATAAAAGATGCAGCCATTATAAAGAAAGGACACAGCAAGGTTAATGTCATTAAAGCTATTTATCTTTAATTAGTAAAATATGTCATGTAAAAAATTTCAGCATGGCCATTTCTTTTGGAAGTAGAGGCAATTGGTTTCTCTTGTTTATTCAAAGAATTGGTGGATATCTGAAGATATATTCAGAGAGGTCAGAGAAGATACATGCAAGGACCTGATTGTTCAACTGCCTCAACTGCTCTCCTGGGACATCCCATTTCTCCAAAATACAATAATCAATATTGTGATCAATTACATTTGTTGTTCACACAATAATGCAAATGGAGTCTGCCACTGCTTTATTGTGTCCCTGACAAATTGGGGACATTGTTTGCATGTGTGTAGAATGGTTGTCTCCTGCAGAATAGCGGACAACGCTGATTGACATGGAGGATTTGTCTTTCGGATTGACTGGTGTCATGCATAAATGCTCATCAGTCACTGGATTTCACAGATGCTCTCCTGAAAAAATCGGCCCCTCGTGGACCCACTGAAAGGAGTAACGAGGTAGTGTTGTTAACCTGAGATGTCACAACCAAGCAGCTATGTTTTCATAGTCTGTGGTAGAAAAATGATTTATTATTCCCCATATGGACTGAGGAAAGACACTGGGGACATGGTTGTCTGTGTCTCATCATTTATACCTATGACCTACAAGGCACATAGATGTCACCACTTCCCCATTCAATCAAAGATGGATAGCCAATATAAATCATTTAAGACTATGAATATACCTACATAGCTGACTGTTCCTTGACCAAGTAATAGATTATTACCTTTCGCCTCTTTATTTCCCCAAAGATATTAACACATGCTCATACGTGGAGAGCTGAAATTGTTCCATGCATGGTCAATCAATGCCCCCCTTAAAGGTCAGCAAGAGTGCCCCTTTGCCCCTCTCCCTCCCTGACAAGGCATCTGTGGCAGTGCGTGCCTCTCTAAATTAAGAAGCTCATAAAACAGCTCCACTTTCAGGAGCTCAATCTTAGGATGAGGACCCATCACCACCCCTTAGGGCCCCTTGTAGCCCACTGAGCCCCTTTTACAATGAATTATCACCTCCTTCTCTTGTGCCCACAGATCCCAGCCAGATTGATGGCCAAGAATAAAATGGTCCCTCTTTACGTTTGGCCCTTCCACATATATCAGCCAGAAAGCCCATCATTTTGCAGCCCCAATGCTAGAATCAAGTGAGCCGACTGCCACCTTTAGGATAGCATACATTGGAAAATGAGTTTAAGCAGAGGTCTACCAGGTCAATGAGCCAACTAAATCATATATTTAAACCCAAACTGAATGAGGAAATTCTTATATTATTTTGAAGAAATAATATAAGAATTTCTGTAAGGTATTGCTATATAAAACTGTCCCTGATGTTCAGTTTTTTTGAGAACACTTTTGTGTATGAAAAAGGAGTGCAAAGGATTAGATTATGTTTCATATCTTTAGAAGGTATATGTGCCCTGTACATTGACTTATCTGTCTAATAATAAGATCATGCAGCTCTCACAGTTTTGGCACAGTCAAAAGTCTGCGTGTGTGGATAATGTGAGCTGACTTCATGCTGCCTCCAGTTCTAGTTGACAGTAGTAACAAGAAAAGTAGGGATGGAGTTAGAAAAAGTGGATTGCATTGAAATACAATAGACTTTCAAGTTGTGGCATCAACACGAGTAAAGTTGAGTTGAAGTGACAGAGGTTGTGACGACTGTGGCTGCAGATGACAAAGTGTCACTCACACACCATGACTGTCTGCCAATCAAAGAGCTTTTCTTGGGTGTGAGACAGCTGGTGTCACCTCTGACGACCAATGTTGCAGTGTTGGTCACCCTGCAGAGGTGGACGAAGTGCTTTTTGAACTTTTGTACTCAAGTGAAAGTTACCTTGTCACAGAAGGACATAAAAGATACACATAAATACACATCAACACAACAAGTTGCAATGTTTCACGTCAAGTTCAAAGCTTTGGACTCAGGTAAAATAAAAAAAAATCTATTAAAGGTCGCCTTCTCTTCTCTTCACTTCTACTTAATTTCAGCGAGTCTAAAAGTGGCTCTAGTGAGTTCTCGTGAGAACGGGCTGTTTCTGTGCCTGTACCTTTAAATGTCAATGAGCTGTGTCTAGCCACAGCCACTCCACGCTCCTATTAGGCAGGGGATGCGGCTTTTGCTGGTTCACGTTCTTAGCGTACAATATGCTGTTTTTTTACGGCAGAAACGCCATCGTGGCGTTGTGTTGTTTCAGTTTCTACCATTTAGCTAACACTAGCTCCAGCTAATAGTAAGGCTCATCTTATCTGGGGGGGCTGGTCGACAGCAGCCTCCACTACAGCCGGGGGGAGTGGACAGTGACTTCCACTCATAAGTTTCCAACGCTCAAATTCGCTTGTTTCAGCACACAGTGGGCAAAAAATGAAAAATGCTCATTATTTTGGTGATAGTTTATTTTCTTGCCATTTTTGTTCATGGAAATTCTTGGTGAAGGAAGTGCACAAATGCAATGATGCTTAAATTGTCTTGCCTTAATGAACGTCAGATAGATAAAGATCACATTGTATGCTAATTTCATAACATTGTATAAATGCTTCATTTATAATGTCCTGTGTCTCGTCTGCTCCCTCTCCATCAGAGGGAAGTATAAAATGTGATCTTGCTATTAATGTCCTGCCCTTTGTTGATATTAAAGTAATTATTTCAAGGGAAATAGACTTGAAACTTAATGACCCACAGAACAAGGACCATAACGATATGAGAAAGATAACTGAACAAAGATCAGGACTTTTGTGAGGAACTCAGGCAACCCCCTCATGTTTCCTTTCTACACTTTCATTTGCAGCAAATATTGGCAATGGGAGACTATCCGGCATGGATATGTTTCTTGATCAAAAAGATGGTGTGAAAAAAAACCCTACTAAAATAAGGACTCAATGAGGTCCACATTGTGGTATGCACAGAGATGGTTATTCTGCCAGCCAAGCTGTCTGCCTGGCTGATGGCAGAGGAGAAAAGGGACTCCATATAAATGGGAAATTAGTGGGGAGCATCGTCAAAAGTAATTAACTCCCCTCCTTACCACTGTCCATTAGCCCTGACACAATGACACAAGAGAAAAAAAAAATCCATGTCAGCTCTGGCAGCCGCCTGCACTGATCAGATAAACATTTTTCTGTTGTTGTTGTGTTTTGACGCCTGATTACAAAATGATTAGCCAGCGTGCCTGTCTCCTCCTTACCCTTCACCTCCCCTGTTGTTTGATTGACAGACGAGGCGATAGGCTGTTGGTTCAGTGTAAGTTGTCTCCCGCCCTTTTTGACACACAGGCACACACACACACGGACGCAGGACAGACACACGCATTTGCTCTTTTGTTGGTTAACATAATTTGCTCTGGCAGTTGTAGTTTAACAAATGCAATATGGGCTATGTTTTCTTCATGTGGTGCTACTCTCTCTTGCAGGAGAAAATGTAAAATAATAATAGTAATAATAATAATGATGATATAATAATAGAATTTGCTTTGTATCGTTTATCTGAGTTTGTGTCACAGATATTAGATGTTAATACAACTGCCAATGTATATTTATAACAATATTTCAGTTTGCATTGAGACAACATCAATGATTGGAAATTGTGCATTTACATTGCTTTGACAGCTGTGAAGGTAAATAGTGTGGTGTACAGTCAAATGCAGCCCATGAACCATGGAGGGTATATGTGTGACATCGCAGCATGTGGAAAGTTAGGGGAAGTGATGTAATTGCCTGACCTACTGCCAATGCCATCCAACACGATGCATTATTGATCAATTAAAAAATACTGAACAAATTCTATGTGTTAATTCTGAAATATACAATTAATATTATCTAACTAAGGGTGTGTGGCTTGCATTTGCTAATTACATGAAATTTGTCACAGTGGGGGAAAAGTCACTGCTGATAAACGACACTGATGGTGAGAATCTCAATCAACTTCATCTAAAAAAAATCTGAACTATCCCTTTACGCTATCAAATATACATTTTTTGGGTGTTTACCAAGAAAAGGGGGCTGTCACATCCCTGCTGTTGATCATTGACCAGCATCTCATGTTTGACACCAGGTTTACACAGTTTTAGATAAGACACAGATAAGTTCTTGGCCAAACAATGTCACAGAGTGCAGTCAGGTGTAATATAGTATCATGTTTTGCTGTGATCCTGTCTTTTCTGTTTAACATTAAAAATGTGCAGTGTTATTTCCTGATTGAGACTGAGTGTCCGTTAATGTTTAATTTATTTTTGGAAACCATAATCATTCGGTAGTTGAACTGTGGAGTCGTGGTGGCCATGTGATTATTTATTTAGATAAAAAATGGAAGGAGCACAGGATGCCCTTGTGTTGTTTCAGTAGCACTTGAAATGTTCGTTCACCCATAGGGGTGTAGGAGCTCATATTTTGATAAGGATGTGATAAAAGCATGATAAGGACATTATCTTTAATCTTTGGATGTATTGATTTACTGCTGCTGTGCTGTAGAAATGGCATTTACCCTTCTTCCTATGACAATTCTTGAACCGTTAAAGCATTGCGAGTCTACGATACATGTAGGCGGAAAGTGTAAAACACACGTTCAAATAGTAAAATTATCCCCCACTTTGAACACATGGAAAATGTTTAATGTAGTGGGTAAAAATATCAATCGCAAAATGTATTCAACTGCACCAAAGCCACTATCTACAATCATACAGTCCAGCGATGATAACATTTTACTGGAGCCATTACAAACCACAATAGTAGTATAGCTCTAATATTTATGTCAATGTATTAGTTGCTTGTTTTTCCTATTTTATTTATTCTATGACAGATGCACTCTCCTTGTTCCCTAAAGAGTCATGCCATTTTTACAGGATGCTTTTTGTTGTAAACTTGATAAGTGTATCTTAATATAAAAGAAAACTAGCTGTTAAACTATAAAGTCAGGTTACTACTGATGGTTCCTATGACGCTATAAATGTCTATCTTCATTTCCCCCCAATCAACATAATAAAAGGCAATGTGTCAACTTTGCACCCAATTCACAGAGAGTGGATCCACCTGGATCATGGCCAGGACGATTATTATGATGCCATAATAATCACTTGGGGAAGTTAAGATGTGGTACTCATATTAAAGATGTACAAATAAATATCACTGTAGCTGAATGAGTATGTTTATTTGTTGCATTCATTTTGCATTATTCT